>VWPW01023939.1:3207-24648 GCA_013389825.1 Crypturellus undulatus
CTTGAAATTTTATTTGCAGCATCAAAATGAGTGACAACACATCCTCTTTCAGCTATTCCAACTTGGATTTAAATGCCTAGGAGAGTGAGCGAATCCAGACTCTTCCAAGGGCTGTGAATTTTAGTGCCAGGTGTGAATTATATATAACAGGGTTGGCTCCAAGGGAGCTGTAAAAAATACAATTATCAGACAGAGCTGGTGTTAGTCTGTCTTTCACTGTAACTTTGCTGGCACACTGCAGATGGCTGGGTTGAGCCGAATCAAGATCTTACTTCTGGAAATACCCAGAACTGGCTCTCAGGTCAATGCAAGAGGTTTTAGTTGTTGGCCTCCCATTATGGCCAAGAGGAGACACATAGCTATGCTAAAAATACTGCTAGTTTCAATAAACTTCTGAAAATTATCTCAGAATAATGATACTGCTTGTATCATGAGAATTATCTGATACTGATTTTTTTCAGATGCCTTTTTCTGATCTGTTGATATTTCTGTTTGTAGCCCCACACCTGCAGACAGGAAGCTGGCTGTGGCATTCCTAAAGAGATAGATTGCAAATGCTCATCTTTTGATAGAGAAATGCTAAGAATATAAAAGTGTTTTTGTCAGATTAAAAAGAACCAATGTATGAGAGTTTGAGCCAGAAGGGACCTATGAGATCATCTAGTTTGATTATCTGTGTGATATAGTCCAGAAGAACTCATATAATATTTTTTTCTCTTATCCACAGAATTTATAACCTGATTCTTGGAACAGTTTTGCAATAAAGACATTAAATGGTCCTAGGAACAACATGGATTTCACTGCATCTGGCTAGATACACGTTCTGAATGCTAAAGCTCATGAGGCTTAAGAGCAAAAGGGGCCCCCTTAGACAAGGGCAGTTTGACCTGGGTTGCTTTGGGTACTCAGCTGCTTACATGGGCTTAGATGGTTGATAATGGGGTGGATTTGAGGAGCACTGTTTTGGAGTCAGAGAACCAAAGTGGGAATTAGGTTGGATTTAGGCAGCCAGCTCCTTACTGTGGCTGTAGTCTCTTTGCCAATTTAAGTTATATACAGTAGGTAAGGATTTGGATGCAGCATTCCTGTGATGCTCAGGAATAAGAGTGAGGAGTGGGAAGGGTATGTGTTTCCAGGCACACCTATGAGAGGTAAAAGGTTTTGAAAGACATCTGAGACCTACTGGAAATTATCCACAGCCATAACTTATATTTGTGTATGGAGTTGTTATATGTACCTCTGTAGTGAGATTTCTTTATATTCACTTGCTTAATATGAACAGATTCATCTGTGCTGGATGCATGAGACAATTCCAAGGCGATCACTGAAAATTATTTCCCCTAAAAAATGACCCCCAAATGTTTCAGTGTTAATGCAGTGAGGACCTAATCCAAATTCTTTGCCTGGCAATGGGAAGATTCTCATTGGCTTAAATGGGCTTTTAATGAGACCCCAAATGCCTGGGGAAAAGTTCTTTAATTTGATAAAGAAAATTCAACATCAAGGACTCTGTTAACCAGAGGAATTTTATCTTCTCTCATACTCATTACATTATTCTGTTGTTAATAGTCACCCTGGAAAATAATTGAATTTGTGCCGGTATTACATGGGTCTGTCTCCAGTCGGTAATGTGAGCCCAAGACCTTTTCTTCTGGCTTGATTTGGTTCTCATCACAAGAGGTAGTGAGCTATTTTATGTTACTTGTTGAATGATGAATTGCTGTTACCTGACAGGTGAACTGTGCCGTACTGAACATGAATGCAAAGAGGGATAAGTGCATGTGGTAGGATTTGTTTCCTAGCATGCAAAGTGCCAGGTGGTGGGTGGCAGGCATTGCAGAAAATGGTAGGGCTGATGGAAATCTTGGTATTGTTTCCTTATAATGCGTACCATGAAGAGCCATGCATGAGCCTGGAAACTTTGGGTTTCTGGATGTGCTATTGATACTCTGTCTTGCATAAAATATGCAAATCTAATGTCAAATATCTGAGTTAGGAGAATTCTCTCCTACCCTCAGTTTCTTGGAGAAGAGAAGGACAAATATGGTGACCCTGAGATCTTATGTGATTGTATTTCACTTGAGCATTTGTGGTGAGATGCTTATCTTAAATAATGGATAGCAACCGCGAGTAGTTGTCATCTCAATTCAAGAAATCATGAAGATTCCAGGAAATAACAGAGCAGAAGTGTTTAAAAACTTGTGAATTTTAGTACCTAGTTAGATAAACTGGCAGGTTACTCTAGCTGTTTAGATAACCTGTGTCTCAAAGATACTCTGCATAGGGAAGGTCTGAATGAGCAAACAACCCCTTTCCCAAATCCTTTAAAATGCACATAATTAAATGTTAGGAAAAAAAATCATATATTATAGAATAAGCAACAGCAGTGTGACTGTAGGCAAATACACTGTTTTCAACTCCCTTTCATATAATTGTTTTATACTTTGTCTTTATGCTTTTCCAGACCAGTAATTAAATCGGTGAGGCTTTATGCATAAAGCTAATAAAATTATCTCGCAGAGCCCATGTAAAGGTCTTCCAAGCTCTGCATGAGCATGTTGGGTGAGCTCCTGCCACAATAAACGGGCGCTGATGATGAACGGTGATTGCCCAGCGGGACGGAGAGCAGAGGGATTTACACTGCGCGCCAACCCGGGGACGGTCCGTACCTGCCTATGAGAGGGCCTTCCTTCATGCTCCAGGCGGGATATAACTCAAGTCATTTTCATCAGGGAGGCGCTTCACCGTCAAGCCTCCGGTGCCAGTTGTAATGCAGCAGTAAATCCAAGTGGCCGTCGATTAGACGTCTCAATTCTGCTGTTGATTCACTAGTGTAAATTGAAATAAGTCCAGCGTAAACCACCTAAGCAGTCCTGATTTACAACGGCAGATGTGCGTATATGGGGGGAAAATGGTATTTCTGATAGACAGCTCCACTAAGAGAGCATAACGGTAAAAGTACTTCAGATATTCGGGTGCAGAGTGATCTGCACATGCAGAATGATGAGCATCAGAGCTTGTCCAGGGTCCCCTGGTTTCTTCCTGACAGTCAAGTGCTCAGTAAATACAGCTGTCTATAATTTGGATCCTATACAAACTGTTAGAGATGGTGCTCACTTGGAGCAGAGAAAGTTGGATGCAAAGCGGGGGTCTATTTTTGTCTCCCGTTGTGTTGCTGTGTGTCCCACTATAATTGAAGAAATACTACTGAAATCATGCGGTGACCTGTTTTCTTCAGATTTTGCCTTTAAAGTGAAGTTTAGTGTGATGTTTTCTTCGTGACATTATTTGTCTGGGGAATGTCCGTGAAAAGTTCTTTATTTGTTTCAGTGCAGAATTTAATCATTTTGTCTGAAAAATGGGATAGTAAATCCTAAGTGGTAGATGGGAGCTTTTTTTTTTTTCCGAGCAATTAAGGCATGGTCTGCTGAGTAATAACTTTTTGGTTTTTTGAACGTTTTGCAGAACTAACTTCCTCAGTATCCCTGCCAGGGGGATGTTAGAGGCCCCAGTGCCACAACATGGGGGAGCTGTTAAAATTATACCTGGAGAGAGTTGTAAGCTGGCCCCATTCAACTGACTTGGTGTGATAGCAAAACCGAAGCAGAGAAATGCATCTGGATGGGAAGCTGAGTGTGGCCCTCTTCTGAGGGGAGAGGATCGCTCAAAGCAGCGGACTCGTGGGTCAGGCTGCCATCCGGATCGAAAGGTGCCTTGGGGCAGCCTGTTATCACTGTTATCAATGATCTTTGGTCTGTCCGCGACTTCTGTTTCATGGTGCTGGATATGAATAGACCGATGAAATAGCTGAAAGAAAATCAAAGAACGTCTGTGGTTGGTGGAGTCTGTTGTCTATAACCGGGAGTGAAAGAAGTTGAGCTTTTACTGAAATACTGTGGCGTAGGTCTAAAAGCTTGTTGCTCTATTGAAAGATCAGGAAGATCTTGCGAGGTGCTCCTAGTAAGATCTGGTCAAGAAGTAGTAACAGTCTCGGAGTCCTCCCTTCCAGAAGCTTGTCCCAATTGAAGACAGTGTGGCCATCAGGAAACTTCATCCTCATCGCTGGGTGGAAAAGTGTGTGTGCTAATCTGGATTCAGAATTAAAAATATCCGAGTTCTGAGAGGAAAAGGAGAAAGGAGGTGTTGGGACATGGGTAGGAGCAATGCTGGCGCTCTGCCAGGGTGATAATACCCTTAGTGAACAGGGCTTAGCTTCGGGTTTCTTAATAAGCTCTGATATGTTTGTATGACCAGGCAGCTCCCCCTTAGGCTGACAGCTTTCAAAAGTGCCACTTTTGAGTAATCTGTCAGCGAGCCTGGAATATCCTCCTGTTATCGCTTCTGGAGACCTGACTTTGAGTTTCTTAAGATATCAACTGCAGTGTGCCTGAGTTTAAGTAGTCGGTGTCTCCCTCGTCACCTGAGCACGAGCAGAGGACGCTTGGCCATCTTACGTTGTTGCTGCTCGTAACTTTTATCTCCTCTGTGGGCAGCGATTCATATCCCTGCTCTCTGTGCAGAGACGGGCTTGGCTTGTGCCACCTCAGCAAGATGGGCCTTGAGAGCACCTGAAGGGAGCTCTGCCCCCTTTGAAGGGCACCTTTTTGATGGCTGTTGCTCCCCAGGCACCTTTACAGGATGCTACAACACAGCCCAAGGAAACAGTAGTGCTTATGGCAGCATATTTCCCCTTTCATTAATAGAGAAAATCTGCATGGCCTGCGGCTCCCTGCAAAGGCCCCGCACACGGGACAAGGTCCGGCTCGGAGCCGCGGTGCATCGCGCGTCACGGGCGCCAGCGACGTAACGAGTCGTGGGGAGAAGCGTTAACCTCTCCGGAGGGCAGGGGAGCATTAGCGCGACCAAGTCGCTGTAGGGTTCGGCCACATCGCCCAACCCTGCAGAAATGCTTGAGCAGAGGTTAAGTGGAAGCACCGGAGGCAGAGAATTTGCGAGACTAAACAAAAAGATGAGGAGGGAAAAGAGGATTGTGTCACAATTAAATTATTAATGCAGGTACTTGGCATTGCTTGCTCCAAACAAAATGTGCCAGGTGTTTAAGCACAACCAGCCGCTGTGCTGGTTGGCTTGCTGGATGGCTGCTTAGGGTTAAAAAGCTTATAGTAAAGGGGTGGCAAAAGAGGGGCGTTGCTTGACGTGTATTTATGTATTTGATGGTGTCCTTGCGTGTAAATGTTGCTGGAGTCAGCAGGGATGTGATGATAGTGGGATGCTTGTTTGCTGCTATCTTAAGTGTTTGTTTATTTATCTTTAAGTATACAGGAAGGTTTGTCTAAGGAAAATAAGATTTTCATTTTCTTTGGTTCCTTTCTTCTAGAAAAGCAGTTGTATTTTTGGTGACAAGCTTCTAATTTTAGGTGTTGTCCTATGCTCAAAGTTTGAGGGGGGCTTTTTTTTTTTATTTTATTTTTATTTTTATTTTCCTCCCCTCGTGTTTTCCAGAATTTTTTTTTTCACTAAAGCTCTGTCCCTGCTAGAAAATCCTTCAGAAAGAGCTCTGCTTTCTGCAGAGCCCTCCAGCCTTCCCCATGGCGCTGCAGTGAGCGTGCTGGGAGCGTCGTCATCAGGCGTCTCCACAACTCCTAAATCTCCAGGAATAAAGGAAGGGGAAAACAACCCAAATGCGCATAAAAGGCATTAGTGCTAATTCACAACACCTCAGGCAGCAGCTAGAGCCCATGGATCTCTGTCAGAGCCAGCAAGGAAGGCGCTTGCCAAGCGATGCTGGCTCGTTCAGGGCTCCGGCTGCCGCATGAAGATGCTCCTGGAAAGGCAGAAGGTCTCCTTTATTCGACCTGCTCTTCGTGTTAGACACTGTGGTGTTTTTTTTTTTTCCTTTAAATCACTGCTTGTTATGTCAGTGTATGAAAAGACAAATTAAAAAAAAATTAGGAAGCTTAAAAAAAAAAAAGCTAAGAAAAGCTGAATGGATTTTTTTTTTCTTACATCTTTTTGGTTTATTTTGAGCTCCTAAAAAAGCCTCCTTTGTGTCTCAGTTCCACAGACTAATAATGTCTTTCTCTTAGTAAATTAAGAGGAAGGAAGGTTTTAATAGGACAATCTGTGCTTGCTGGAAAGATGGATTAAAAGCAGAAGTGTGCATGAATGAGTGAAGAGAGAAAAATTAACAGGGGAGGAAAAAATGGGGGAATAGGTAAAATAGCAGGGTGTTTTGTTTTCCAATGAAAGTGTTGGCTTACTTGAGCTTCGAAGAGTTCAAAGTTTGGGAAAATCAAAATGCATCCTTTTGGCCATTTTGTAATGCAAAATCTAAGATGTTTCAAAAGCATTTTTAACGGCTAAAATGCAATTTGGTAAGTCTTGGAAGCTGAAATATATTTTTAGTTTGGGATTTGATGGTATTTTGATGAAATTCATATTGAATATGTTATTTTTCTTTGCATATAAATATGTAGAGTTGTTTGAAAAATATTATTCAGATGAAATCAGTTATGCAGAGAAAACAAGTTTGTTGTTATCATTAAAATGAAATCCCTGTCCATTATCAGCAGCAAGAGTGCTCCTGAACACAGAGAAACGTGTGCTGGCAACGTGTGCTAGAATACAGGGGTCTGATCAAGGATGGGGAAAGGGATGAGATGTGCTCTGAGGCTGGTGTAATTCAGTTTGCAGCCCAGCATTTCTCTGTGGTGTCTCCTAATAAGTTTCAGACACAGTAATAATGTCCAGGGCAATAGATGTGTATCGGAAACAGGTGATAGTTTTAGCTTTGTATGATTAGTCTGTCAGAAGATATCGCAGGAAACTCTCTAGGAATGATTCTCTTAGGAATGATCTCTAATTTAGAAGTGCACCTCTATTAAGCAAGGAGTTTACGGGTATGCCGCAGGTGTCGTACAGCAGTTATCTTGTCCTTTCTGACAAGAAGCCTTCCACTGAAACCGTGGGTTTGTCTCCGTGTTTTGGAGCCTCTGGGCGATGAGCTGCTCCTGCAGCGTACCCTCCACAGCAGCTTTACGAGCGGCTTGGTGCTACTCTTGGGGATACATCTGGGAATCCATTCCTATTTCCTTTCCCATCTGGGAATCCTTTTTCTATTCCTATTTCTGAAGTGGTCTATAAGAGCAGACAAAATCTCTCCCCCCACCGCAATCCAAGACGTATGCGTGTTCTTTCCCATACGCGTTCACGAATTAAAATTTAATTAAGAGCCCACATTGGGGATTGAATCAAAACTCTAGCTACTAAACAACAAACTGCAGCAGTAATTCCCCCTCCCCTGGCGATACAAACTCCCTTACTGGCAATTGGGCCATTTGTTATTCTGCTAGTCTGAACAACCGTGCTCTAATGGCCGGAATGAAGCATTGCGGCGGCGCTCGAGGCGTTCGAGGCGGCTTCAAGGCGTTCGGCTCAAGGTGAGGCTTAAAAAATCCTGGCCGGGCTACGGAAATAAGAAAAATGTGGGAGAAGTTGCTGTGTGCGCTGCGAAATGGTGACCATAAATTAGACTTTATAGGATTATGTCATACCAATGGGCTTTTAACATTGAAAGCAGTTATTGAACAGAAAGCTGGGCCCAGTTGTTGGTTTTTTTTTTTTTACTTTGCTATTGTTTAAAGTTTCCCTTGATACATGATAAATAGGTGTGCAGATATATATCTATGTATCCTTTTTGCATAGGAATTTATCCTTTTTCCAGACAAGTCAGGAGCTGTGGGTCTAGGTCTGCCCAGGAACAAGGTTCTCCTCTTGCTCCTATGGCACATCATATGGCACATTGGTCATATTCATGGCTTACTCCACAAATAATAACGTGAAGCACTCGTGAGAGATTAGGTTCCACTGCACCTCATTAGAAGGTCTGTTCACGGGTGCTTTGAGGAAGCAGTCTTCAAGCTCTCTCCATAATCCTTGGCTGCAGCTCTCTTCTATTTGTGTGTGTGTTTTTATTTTTTTTTTTTTTTTTGGCCTTTTTCCAACAAATGCAAGCAATATGCATCCTCTGAGAAAAATATGTGACTTAAACAATTTGAAATTGCAATGCATTCTGTCATTACCAATACTTCTCACCCCTTCTCCAAATCTCACATCCCTAATAGCTTTAGGGAAAAAGCAGGCTTTTGCAGGGAGTTGCTTATTTGTCTCTAATTATGTTCAAGTAATGCAAAAAGTACAAACATAACAATACTCTTTCTCCTACAAGATGGCTGATTTGTGCATTAGATTTTTGTCACCAGTAGCACTTCATACTTTATTTTAATTCCCCATATGTATATCCAGCAAGTACCTCATGTCAGCTTGGGAAATATTCCTTTAACAGTTTTTGTGATAGAAAAGTTGGCAGGTTTGCCATAATGTTCAAGTTTTGTAGAAATTAATGTTTCTCCCTTTTTGAGTTTTCACTATTGAAATCATGGAAAAAAATGCTTTATTTAAAAAAAAAAAAAAAAAAAAAAAAAGGGTAGGAAGGAAGATCAGGGCTTCACAAGGAAGATCAGGGCTCTGCGATGAACTAGGCCACTTAGAACAGGCTCTTTGGAGGCACTTGGGTAAAAACATTCAAGTAAGAGCCTTGATTTGACCTTATTTTCCTGTTGGTGACTGTGCTTTCCAGATTAAAAGCTGTTTTCTTTTATTGAAATCAAAAAGTGCCAAACATTGAACTTGCTTTGTAAGACATACATCAAGAGAGAAAATATTTCAGTGCAGCGACACGACCTGACATTTTAAAGCAGATAATAAATGACATCTTGTCAATGCCACCAATTTATTATTCCCTCTCTTGTACCTCGGTGCCGCAGTGGGATACCACATTCTTTTTAATCATGGGCCTGTGTTAAACAAATTTTTACTGGCAGAGAATATAGAAGGCCCCTAGTTTTCTCCCGCTCTCTGACCTCTCAGCCATCCCACTGGAACATATAAAGACAAAGGCTGTGTTAAATTTTTCATTATTTCATTCAATTTCTGATCCAATTACATGAGGGTCTTCCATCACTCGCATGAATGTATATGCTATAATGTTGTCTTCTGCACATTAATCAGCCTTTTTTTACTCCGTGGACACTGGTGCTAAATCATCTCACTGGAAAAAAAAAATGGGACGAGAAGTAGATGCAAATGAGTAAGCGGGACGCTCCTTTTCGCACAATTATAGCAGGAAATCATTAGAGCGGGTGGCCTTCCAATCGAGTCCCAAAAGACCTGGAAATGCACCAGGTTGTTGTACAGCTTTAACTTTCACCTAATTGAGAGGGAGGGAAAAAAAAGGGGATTTTTTTCTCTCATGACTTCAGCACTTTGCTCCTTCTTATGACCGTGCATCAGCCACTTGGCCTGTGGTTGGGATGTTGCTGCTCTGGTTTTATTCTTGCAATGTATTGCAGTTTCAGAAATGCGCAGTTGCCTCTGAATTTGATATTTATTGTTTTATTTAGTTGAATAAGGAGTCACCTTCCAAAATCTGTCAGATTTCTGGATCTTAAAGGCTTCTTAAAGAGTTTAAAGTTGTGCTCATCATTAGCTCTAAGCCCTGACATCCCAGAGCCTGGAGCACTGGTGGGTATTGACCAGCATTCAAAGCCCAAAACCCAGAACCCAAAAGCTTCAAAACCAGGAACTTATGCTACCTTGCGTAGCAGCTTGAACATGCAGACCTCGTATCAGCAGAGGCGAGCATGTCTTTCCAGATCTTGGTGCATTGCTTGGGTGCAGAGGGATGGGGTTTGCTTGAGCGGCCTCAGGAATGCGGGAGGCCAAAGCGTGCAGGCTGTGTTGTACAACCAGTGAGGGAATTACGAAAGGAAAGGGTTAAAAGCCTCTACACTTCACTTGCAAAAGGAGCATCAAGCCAGCTATAAAAAAGGATGAGTTGTCATTATAAAGAAATTGCGTTTCTCTAACTCTGTCATCCTTCGTGTATTAGAGAGTAATATCTTTGATACAGATGTAATATGGTGTATGAGTTTCCACATTTGGCTAAGCCTCCTACACAAGTAGGTGTCCCCAGTGCAGCTCAGCCTACCCCTTGCTGAGGACGAGTGAGTGATATAAATCACTTTTTCTTCTTTAAAAGTAGCAGCTTTTCTGCAGCCTCGGTAAGAGCGCCCTTGGAAATACCTGCCCGTCGGGACTTCTTGCCACGCAACAGAAATTAGCAGTTTGGATTCAGGAGAGGATAGCTGAAGTGCAAATCAACTAATGGGCAATTATAGCTGGTACAACACTCGGATGAGGTTGGAGCAGGTTGTATGCATGTGGTGCGGGGACCAAGGAACACGTGGAAAGACAGTGCAAGCTTATACAGCGTGTGAAGTACTTTGTAGGCATAAAATTTTTAATCTTCAGGTCAAAGAGAAGGCTCTTCTGTCTTTGGTAGGCTTGAAAGCAGGCATAATTTAATCAAAAGTAGGTGAGTGACATATCACTGTGAAATTTGGTTTAATAATGATGGCAGAGTAAGATATACTAAAGGGAAGGAGAAATATATATGTATTTTTTAAATAGCTAGTCAAACTGCAAAGTAGAAATTATTGAAAATGGAGGGAGAAAAAATCTCCTGAACAAGTGACACAGTGAGCCGCAACCGGCTCTGCTGGGCACTGGTGTCGACCCAGGGTCACTTTGCTGCAGCCTGGGATTATCCCGGCTGGTCATGGGAAGCAGAATCCATGCCAAGGAGGCTGACTTTTAAGGGCCGATTAGTAGCGAGCTGTCTGGTGAGAACACAGCATTTTTTGACAGTAGAAACTTCTAAAATGGCCAAGGTAAAATTTCACCGATCTTAGGACCAGGTAGAAATCGTTGTGGAATACAAGAATCTGAACCGGGGTTAGAACTGTCCTTTTAATATCATCTCAAACTTTACATTTTTGGTGAAATACCTTAATACTCCTTGTGTTTTTGTTTTTCAATCATGTTCTGTGCATTTTGGTCTTAGCTTTTAGCCCTTATTGGCTTCCTCTGGCATTATTTTGTTCCTCGTTTTAGCTGTTTCTGGGAGTATTGTCATGAGAAGATGCCATTCTGCCTTAGACCCTCCAATCTGTCTGGTTTTGCATTTTGGTGTCCTCTTGCAGCCATCCTAGTTTCTGTCATGGCAGCACATCCCTTTATAAAAGCAGTTTATTTTTCATGTAAACAGAAGTGTGGGTTTTTTTGTTTGTTTTCTTTCACCTTCCCCCACTTCAGGTGCGATCAACAATTTTAGACCCTCTTTGGAAACTTTAACTGCTGAGTTATCTTAATCCAGGTGCTTCTATGGGAATGAAAAGGCATGAAAAGGATTAGAGTATTACAAGGAGAATGTTATGGAGAAAAAAAAAAAGAAAAAGAGGCCCATAGAAAGAGCTCTGAGGAGCTGATTTCTCCTGTCAGATCTGTAGATACCTTTATATTATTATTTTTTGTGTCAAATTTGGTGGCATTCCTACTGGTCTGTGGTTTTTTTTTTTTTTTTTTTTTTTTTTTTTTTTTTTTTTTTTAAGGGAGAAATTCAGTGCCTGATTTCTGGAGCTTAAGGGGAAATCATTGCTGCAGAGTCATGTGCTGTTTCTGAACGTGGCTCTACCCTGTTCACTGCAACAGAGCTCACACAACTTGGGAGGCTGCGAGGTCTCCCTCTCTGCAAAGCCTCTTACCGAAGGGATCTGGGTAATCCCCGTAGCCTGGCTCAGCCTAATTGGGACAGATATGGGCACTGCAGAGCGGAATGGGCCGTGTGTCCTTGGGAAGTCCCCGGGGACATGGAAGCGATGCTGGCTCTGGGGACGGCTCCGCAAGAGGTTGCGCAGCATCGCCTGCGCCTTCCCGCACGGCGCCTAAAGCTCTGCTCGTTGGATGCTTCCAAGCAGGGATGCGCAGGGGGGAAGGCAGAGCGTGTATTTTTGTGAGAATGTAGTGTTTAGGGATACTGCCTGTAACCTGAGGGGGGAAAGAAAAAAATCACAGTGTGATTGAGTATATAATTCAAATGAAATCCATATTGTTAAGTTTCACCTCTATGCAAAGCCTATCTGGGATTTTCAAGTTATGTATTAAATATTCTGGGTGTTCAGCACTTTCCTGAAGATTAGGTCCTTTTGCACTCATGCCAGTAAGATAAATTCACTAGACACCTTTAGAAATCTTGGTTGAAACCTGAAGAACTTTTTCAGAGACAGTTATCATAGGAAACTTATCCTCTTTTATAGCTGTGTCTGTCCTTACTTAAGCAATTCCCTCGAGGAGGACTTTAATGAACCTGAATAGAGCTGCATGATGGCTGATGCAAATCACTACTGCAGATGGCAAGCGTGAACTTCCATGAAACCATCCCTGCCCTCATTGCTGCGTGGGCATTTCCACTTTCCTAATGTCAGCACTCTTAGTGGAGCAAGGGGAGAAGCAGAAGTTGCCAAGCTGACCTGTAGATGAGCTCCTCTTTGCAATTCCTTTAAATCCATCGCAACTGAATTGGTCTATGCTCTTTCACACTGCATTTAGGCCGTAGGGATGTGCGAGTTATACACTGATGCTTTCTAAAGTGTTCTTGTAGTTACTGGACATAAGCTTTAGGATCTGATCCCTGCATGACCACGGATGATTTGATCCACACGGTACTATCACATCGTAGAAGGCGATGAAACCGTTGAACACATGAAATACTGTCTACAAATATGAGGTACTGCTTCAAAGCATTGCAGTAAATAGTAATAGAAGCACTGCTTGTAGAAAGTAGTTTTTCTGTCTTATACCGGCAAATTAAATCCAATACGAATGCCTGTGCTCTTCCCACATAAAATGCTCTGAAAAGCAAACCCAACTGTGCAATTTGAAGCTTGAAGTGCAAGCAGATGTTGCTTTTGAGCGAACTTCTTGTGCTGCTTAGCCACCGGCTCTAGCGATTGCCTTCTAAAGAGGAAGGCGAAGCAGCTTTGCACGGTGTGGATGCTGCCTGTCGATATGCAGCATGCAAATGAAATGGTAACTAACCTGCAAAAGGCAGCGACTCTAAACGCAATGGGTGGCCCCAACTTTTAAAAGCAATTTCCTGCAATTTGCCTTTGGAATCACCTTTTCCCCACCCACCCCCACCTTAGCTAGGAGACAGTTTGAATTCTCTGCCTTAAAAATGAAAAGCATAAGGTGGGATAGATAGTTTCACCCAGCTAACTGTTGTATCAGAAAACAGCATACTAGTCGGCAACCACACACTGTGCCTTGCGCTAGAAAACAAAATATCAAGCAAATGTGTTGATTTTTTTTTTTGTGACCTCATGATCAGGAACATCGAGGTCTTTTGGTTGGTTTCTTTTTCCACCCTTGCTATTTTTTTTCTGGTGGACAGATCAGTCTTGATGGGCAGTAGGATCTTTAGGCCCTCAGTGTGCTGTGGCTTGAGTGCTGCTTGAATGTGCTAATCTTTGCTTATAGCAGTTGCTTCTTGTGGATCATTGCAGACCTATTTAAAACTGTAAATTACTCCAAGATTTGGGAGGTATCAGATGATTTGTAGCTTATTATTATTATTATTTTCTCCCTCATCATTACCACCCTTCTGCTGTGCCAGCAGATCTCGGATGCAACCAGTCATGTGGCCTGCAGTACTAAATAGGTATCAAAAAAGTAATTATAGCAGCAGTCTAGTTGCAGTGCATTTCTCTACCTGAAATGCAGGTCTCGCTTCCATCAGAGTAATTAGGCTATGAAATCTAGACTGCTCAAACCATCTGATGTTTTGGAAGCGATCAGCAGCGCAGGGAAACAGCTCCTGCTTTCTGCAAGTACCGCAGCTGATCTACAGTAAAACAACTGTGTTTGGTTTCCTGTTACGAACTCGGCTGTACTGTTCATTATTTACCAGTGCTTTGCCAGCTGCCAGGCATTTGTAAAATTGTTTGTGCCTCTCGAGCGCACTGCAAAGAGGAGGGCAGATTGCTCCAGTCTTTAACTGCTGTTTACACGAGTGTAGCGTGCAGGGATCTTTGTCATGCAGAAGAGCCCTAACACGCAAGGAGCTCTGGAAACTAAAATGCCCCTTTTGGCAAACTTGAGAGTAGACATCAACTATTCAATATTTTATTTTGCTTATTAATGTTCTATTAGATGATTGGTCATGTAGGTTAAACAGCTCATCCTTTCTGTCGCTTTACTCCTTGTCTGGTCGCAGATCCTTATCTTGGTAGGGATGGTAGATGTGTTTGGGGGCATCTTTTTCTTTATCAGATAATTTATAGGCACTGGTAGCTATCCAACTCGTTCCCGAAATCCTGCAGAAATGGGATTTCCACATTTTCTCTGGCAAAGTGACTTACCCTGGTGTTTAGCTGTCTTGTCATGACGTGAACTGTGGCTTGGGGGTTTATATAATGCACAGGATAACAAATGATAGCCTCGTCAGTGAAAAATAAACAGACTATGGTAGATTTTTGTCTCTAGTGCCAAAAGCAGGCTAATGAAGAAAAATGTTAATATTTTACTGATACAGAAATTAGAAACCAATTTGCATATTGTTTTAAGAGTATTGTGAGACATTTACTAGATATTTTTGTAAAGTAATCGAGGAGAATGCTGACATCAGGCTATCTGACCCTGAAATGAGTGTTTAGATGTCAGATGAATGAGATTTTTGGTCGACAAAATTGAAATTAGTCCATGAAAACATGAATAGAGGTAGTTGGTAAAACTGTCTCTAAACTCTGAGTATTGATCAGATTTGAGTCACTTTTATGACAGCCTCAGTGCTTTATTTGTTTGTCACTCAATGTTATTTTCAAAAAAAAGCATTTGTAGATCTTACAAATGGGGCCTATAGCAAATTGCAGGTGCAGCTTTGGAGTGCAGAGATGGGCATCCACATCCCTAGGTTGAGATGTAGATGCAAAGCAAGCTCAGCTTATTTGCACACATTTCGTAGGTTTTTTTTTTTTTTTTTTTTTTTTTTTTTTTTTTTTTTTTCTCACTTGCCTCACGAACCAGGCTCTCTAAACACGATGAAGTCTGCGGTGCTTATTCCTCTGATGGCTTTCTGAGCGTTCTGGCAAAGAAGGGATATGAATAGTGGATTGTAGCGGCATTAAAAACTTCACCTACAGAGAAACTAGGGCAATATTTACTGCAACAAATAAATATTTGTAATTGTTATGTGGTGCTTTTCAAATGATATTTCATGTCTAGTTTTATTTTGAGTTATTTTTTTTAAAACTTCAGTTCCTCATGAGAACAAGTTGTATAGCTTATGGTATTACTTGGGCCAAATGATTTCCATAAATAAAGCCAGATGCAGTAGAAAGGGACATATATAAAGACTAATGCATCAGACTTTTAGGCTTACCCTAGCTAACAATAATTCTAAAGACTTAAGTTATTGGAGAAGAAATCTCTCTTATGGAACCAGGCAGCAAATCCAAAACTGTGAGGGGCACAGGCAATTTACTTGCCTTCCACTTTAAGAATTAGACTTTTATAGCTATTTTGCCAGAGCTTATTGATTTCACAGGCCGTTTTCTCCAAAGACGGATGCAGCTGGGTGTAGCACAGACTGGGCATGGTCGGTAATTAATGCCTGTGCTGCTTGGCAGCCTAACGGGGCGGTTGGAGATATCTTGGGGCAGGCAACGGAGTGGTGGAGGTGGCAGCAGCAAGGGGAGGTTAACCTGCCCCATGGCCGATGTGGAGAGATTTGGCTGGCAACTGTGAGTTGAAGCTCGACCTGAGCCGTGGAGAGCTTGAAACTGATAGGCAGGAAGATTTATGATTTTGGGGTGTTTTTTTTTTTTTTCAAAGAAATGTATAGCTTTGGAATATGTTAGAAGGTTCCATTTCCTCAAATTTTATGCTTTTGTTTGAAATACGTGATATGTAGATGGGGAGTGACAGTGTTTCTTTATTGAAAAGGTAACAAAAGACAACAACACAAAACCCCACAAGCAGACGCAACCAGAAAACAGCACCTTACCTTGTCTCGCTTTCAAGGTAATATCAATTAAATTCACTGTGGAACAAATAAGCGAAGAAAATGGCAGAGAATGTAAAGTCAATTCGCTAATTAAAGGAAGATAACAACCTTGCCATTAAGGGCTACATGCCATGACAAAAAGTAATAAGCAACATAGGCTTGATCCCAATTAACATCGCTAGCATCTGGGAGCCAAATATCGTCATTTCTTTTGAGCATCTCTGATGTATTTCTTACCGTGATGAAAACAACTCGGCTCCTTAGGAACCAGCTTAGACCCTCTTTAAATGGAAATAGGTATGTGCAGAGCTGAGTCTTAAATTGTGAATAGATCATATCATCCTTAATTATGGAAAGATGACAGGATGGTAATATGAGGAAAATAAAAACGGGTGAGTGAGTGTCACTGAATTGAGACCAGAGCCAAAAATTTTGGCTCACTTTTTGTTTTCTTCTTATGACTCTTCAGTTACAAAGGACCAGAACAGTTGGTAAAATGATAACCAAGTAAACTTTTGTGTTAGGAAGTAGCTCCAGACGAATGAGTGGATGCTGTTTTGCCACGTAGCAAGTATATTGTAATCTGCACATGATAACAGCTGTATGATCTTGAGATTTGGCGGAGCTGGATCTGGAAGAGGCACTGCTGCAAATTCATCGTGAAACAACACACTAGTGAGAGTAGAGTGTTCTCTACTGCACCTAGAAAAATAGACAGTTCAGTGGCTGGAAAACACTATCTATTCAGCAAGTGAGTCACTAATGATCATTGTCTTTTTGCTTTCTGTTTAAAAATATATTTCCTAGAACTGACAATCATTAAAACAAGCCAGAGTTGAAACGAAGAGCTCGCACTTCCAATTATGAGCAAGTTGGCCACGTTTTAACAGTGGGGATCTACAGGAGATCAGATGGGACATTTCGCCCTTCCAGTCTATCTGCTTTAAGTCTTTTAAATTTGCAGCTCTGCTGCATTTTCCCTGTGGTGGCACATTGCTCCTGTACTCTGCGAACACGTAACAAGTGGTGATGAGTGGGTCATAGCAAGTCAGTTGGTTGGGTTTGCTTCTCCCATGGTGTCCTTAGTTAATCTCATTCTGAAGCCAGAAGGGTATATTGATCATCAGAAGTCCATAGGGGAATGCTTGCGTAGAAGCACATCATGAAGAAGGTAAGGAAATTCAGCTATTCGGGCTAATTTAAGAGCATGAAAAACAAAAATAGTGAATCTGCAGGAAAGCTCTGTAGAGTCCTCAGCAACTCAATCTCACTTTTGCTGTTGTTGTTTCTATTGCACTTTGCATGTTGGGTTGTGTTTGGAACAAGGGTATTGTCTAGGACCTGTAGGAAACATCCATGTCATCCATGGCACTGGATCTCTAATCAGGTGCAAACCCTTTGGTGTGCTTTTTTTGGCTCATCGGGACTTCAGTATATCACTGTCTGCAGGAAGGGAGCACGATGCGGTGCATCGGCGGGAATGTTTTTCAAGTGAGTGTCCTGTGTGGTGGCCAGAGGCATTATAAGGGTTTTTTCATCCATGAGAATAGCCTGAGCCCTGACTCGCAGAAGGCATTTGGTGCAAGGGGCAGAGCGTGGGCAGAGGTCTTGCATCGAGCCCGGAGGCTCTTGTGACTTATCCAAGGGCCCATGGGGCTGGCTTTGCCCTCTTGCTCCCCTTGAGCATGGTCCTGCACTCACAGTTCCTAAGACAATTAAGATCTTATGTGGAAGACAACTCTTTTGGCAGAAGGAGGGGAACAGTCATCAGGAAAATTAATTTTTTATCGAGATCTGCCTGCTCTCAGCTTTCATGCTTTCAGCAGAAACACCCGGCTCAATGGAGAAATCATTCCTAGATCTGGACCTTCATAGGTGAGAAATTCAGAAATGTAGACCGAGTGAACATCTTGTGTCCTCAGCTGGACATGGTATTTGTACTCATGTCCAGTATTTCTGTTCTAGTAGATGATCTTTGTGTGTATCTGGCTTTATTTGATGCAGAAAAATAAATGCAAAGGGCTGCTTGAAATAAATGCTGTCCTCGTATGTAGACTCCTTGCTGTGTTTAAAAAAAATGCTTGAAATACCTCCCACGTGATATCTATCAGGATAATAAATTCTGAGTTTTCGATGCCCAGAATGCTTTTCTAAAAGAAAGAGAATGCTTTTGCAATTTTTCTCTGATAAAACTCATCAATCATACTGCTTCTCAACAGTATAATCTCTCATTACTGCATTGTGAATTTATTTGCTTTTAGCTCCCTCGCTTAGTGTTTTGCACACGCCTTCTTTGTCCCCAGAATATTTATGCACCTTGGTTTTGACCTTCTCAGTAGGGTAATGGGTATTTAAATACAGTCATTTTGAGCAACTGTTGGAAGACACTGTTTGCCATTATGGATTGGGAAGCAGATAAGGCAGGAGTTTGGAAGGTTCAACCGCAGGAATATCAAACAAGGTGCCTGACCAGACCAGGTAACGGAGGGGTTGTTTGAAAGCTACTTTTTCAAGACGTCCCCTTAACCATAACAAAAACTAGGATTCTCCATAAATCCTTGTTTCTTTTGGGAAATTTTCTCATGAGGTGAAAGGAGAAATCTTCTGAAGAGCTATTCCATCAGTGCCAGCATCTAAAAATTGATGGAGGAGCTTCGCGAACCCAGTGTGTGTGGAGGTATCTGCAGCATTGGCTGGATTTTTAGGCTCTAACTTTACTCGTGTCCTCTCTCGGGTGCGAAGGTTTTGTTTATGTGAAAACACGCGTAAATGTCTTCAGTCATCAGGAACTGTATGCCTAACAGGTCTTCCTGTGAGCTGTTGCTGAGGCGGAGCAGCTCATTTTGGGGCAGAAAAAGCAGATGTGTTTCAGGGTTGCTCGGAGCTGGGGTGTACCACCGAGGCACAGCCTCTCTCTAGGCAGGAATCGGATGTTTTCCTAATGTATTGTCCCTGCCACAGCAGAGGCTGCTGGTTTTCTGCCTACAGCATGTTCTTGTAGTTCCTCACTGCGGTTAATTTTGCAAGTGTTATCGAGCGCTGGTTTGGGATTGGCTTTGATATTTATTCTGAACCCTGACCAATAGTGTTCTTGCCCTTAAGCCCGCTGGAAACATAACTGACCTGTCCCGACGTGAAACATTTCCAGATGGGATGCAGTAAGGCCCATATATCATCTGGGAGGATGCTGTGTTGGCCGAGGCCCTGAGGAAGAGCTGGCTGATGTTTGCTGTGGCAGTTAGCTTTTTCTCTGTTTTCCCCCTGGAAGCTGTAAAGCAATAATGTCCTCGTTTAGGGAACCTAATTTGTGACTGACTCTAGTGGCAGGCACTTCCTAATTAATTAGTGAAAGCAGAAAGAATGTATTGTGCCCCCCCTTCTGTCCCCCCCCACCCCCCCCCCCCCCCCCCAAAATTGCATTTGTCTGATTTGAAGGGTTAAGCTGTCAGTGACTTGAGTCTTGTCTGTCCCGATAAACAACCTTGCAGAAACACACCCTGACAGGCAAACACTCCTATTCTTTCATCCACATCGTATGTGATATCATCGCCTCTGTCTTTAGACCAGTTAGAAATTCGGTGGCCCACAGCAGACAAGAGAAAATTAGGCACTATCTTTGCCCTGATGTGAGAGTTGGATGTGCTGAGGCGGGAAGGAGCACTTGGACTTGGGCTAGGCAGATTTGGATGCGTCGATTGAGAGTTGGCTGGGTGGACTTGTGTGTGCCAAGGTGAGAGGGAGCACTTGGACAGGGCGGGTGAGCAGACCTGTGTCACTGAGGTGGGAGGGAGCCCTTGGACTGGGCTGGGCTGACTTGCCTGTGCTGAGGCAGGAGGGAAAAGTTCATCAAATCATAGACTCCTTAAGGTTGGGAGGGCCCTCTAGAGGTCCCACCCCTCTCCACCCACTAGGTAGGGTCACCTAGAGCATGTGTCACAGGGCTGCATCCAAGCGGGTTTTGAAGATTTCCAGAGAAGGAGACACCACAGCCTCTCTGGGCAGCCTGTTCCAAGGCTCTGTCACCCTCACTGTCAAGAAATTTCTCCTTAAGTTCCTGTGGAACTTTTGGTGTTTCAGTTTGAGGCCATTTCCTCTAGTTCTGTCGGTGGTCACCAGTGAAGAGAGGCCAGCACCATCCTCCTCCCTGCCTCCCTTAGGTACTTATACACACTGATTAGATCCCCTCTCAGCCTTCTCTTCTCCAGGCTGAACAGGCCCAGCTCCCTCAGCCTCTAGATGTGGCCTCACCAGGGCTGAGTAGAGGGGCAGGATCACCTCCCTCGACCTGCTGGAGACGCTCCTCTTAATGCAGCCCAGGATCCCATTGGCCTTCTTAGCCACAAGGGCACACTGCTGCCTCATGGTCAACCTGTCGTCCACCATGACGCCCAGGTCCTTCTCTGCAGAGCTGCTCTCCAGCAGGTTGGTCCCCAGTCTGTACTGGTGTCTGGGGTTATTTCTCCCCAGGTGCAGGACTGTGCACTTGACCTTGTTGAATTTCATGAGGTTTTTGACCGCCCAGTTGTCCAGTCTGTCCAGGTCCCTCTGGATGGCAGCACAGCCCTCTGGAGTATCTGCTACTCCTCCCAGCTTCGTATCATCTGCAAACTTGCTGAGGGAGCACTCTGTGCCTTCATCCAGGTCGTTGATGAATAAATTGAACAGGACTGGACCGAGGACTGACCCCTGGAAGACACCACTAACCACAGGCCTCCAACTAGACTCTGCACCACTTATCACAACCCTCTGGGCTCTGCCATCCATCCAGTTGTTAATCCATATCACTGTCCACTCATCTAACCCACACTGCCAGAGATGGACCAGGAGGATGCTATGAGGGATGGTGTTAAAAGTCAGATATGACATCCACTGCTCTCCCCTCATCTATCCAGCTAGTCATTCCATCACCTTAGTCAGGCATGAGTTCCCCTTGGTGAATCCATGCNGAGAAGGCTATCACCTTAGTCAAGCATGAGTTCCCCTTGGTGCATCCATGCTGACTCCTGAGCACCTCCCTGTCCTCTGCAAGGCTGTAGACAACAGCCACGATGAGCTGTTCCATCATCTGTTCAGGGATGGAAATGAGGCTGACTGGCTGGGNTCTGTTCTGGGATGGAAATGAGGCTGACTGGCTGGGTCCTCCTTGCTGTGACATAGGCTTTCTTCCAGTCCTCTGGCACCTCCCCTCTTCTGCAGGACCTTTCCAAGATGATCGAGAGTGGCCTAGCAATAACAAGAGGAAGAGGGGGCTAAGAACAAGAAGAAAAGAAAGAGGGGGGCATCCAAGAAAAAGAAAGGGGGGCCCAAGAACAAGAAGGAAAACAAGAGTGGACAGGGAAACAAGAAAAAGAAAAAAGAAAGGTGGGGCAAAGAAAAAAAAAGGGGAGGCCAAGAACAAGAAAGGCAGTAAGGGAGGGGTGCCAAGAAGAGAAGAAAGGGCAAGAAGGAGAAAAGAATAAAGTGGGAGTGAAAAGCAAGAAGAAAAGAAGGGGGGAAGAAAAAAAAAAAAAAAAAAAAAA
>VWPW01023939.1:24660-199079 GCA_013389825.1 Crypturellus undulatus
GAAAAAGCCTAACTGTTTTCTTTATTTTTTTTTATAAGTGGAAAAAAAATAGTTAATTATTCAATTAGATGGTCAATTAGCTATTTAATATTTTTCCACTATGCTTGTTGCCTGTGCCATAATTCCTTCTTCCCTGCTTAAGATACAATCATCATTTCTATCAGACATTGCAACAGGTTCCTGCCCAAGCTTCTCTTCTGCACATAAAAGTTGTCCAACACAGCATGAAACAGTGTGGACACCAAAAGCAGATGTGTTTTTTTTTTTTTTTTTTCCCCTCCTCTCCAAGAAAATTACATTGTCCTTCTTTGCTCCTTGAAAATTAACTGCTTTTTCGTCCTCATTTCTGCAATCATTTTACTTAAGTCAAGTCAACATTCACATCATCACTATTTTCAACATTTGCTGCACTACACAGAAGCTTATGTTACCTTATTTTCCTTCTAGTAACTAACTGGGTGTTTTATTATATTTTTAACTCCTGTAGCTAGAGAAGTCTCAAGCCTCTACCAGACTTGCCTTTAGGTGCAACATCATCTTAGAGTTCACATCCAAGCTCTTCAACACCAGTGGCAGCCACATAGCATAGGGATCTGCATATTATCTTATTTCAAGAAAACTGCTGTAGACTTGGTGCTTCTGTTTTTATTTTAAGAGAATAAAAATGGACATAAATGACTCCCCATTTTCTATGAGAAAAAAAACAACCAGTTCACAAAGCCTTATTTTTATTCTTTAATATTTCTGAGTGCTCTGCATAATCAAGAGTGTCTGTATTTTCATTAAGGACATACCTATCCTATTCTGCCCCCTATGAAAGGGAAAACTTTGGCATGCTCAGGTATGTGTTACTGCCTTGGGGAAATCCCACACTATCGTCACAATAGACACCCTGCGAATTGCTGGAAAATACCAGGCGCCAGCGTGTCAAGGGCCTGTTTGCCCTGCACGTGTCTTGATTACCATCTTCTTTACATATTGGCAGGGAAAGGATTCTGAAAGGAGACAGACAAAATCAAGTATATGTTAATATTGTCTTCTGAGACCAAGGCACTAACTCCCAAAGGTCTTATTTGCTGGCATCTCTCCGAGGCAGTGAGGAGGTACTTTTTGAATTCATGAACCTGTGAGTATTTTTCAGCAAATAGTGGGAACAATAATATCCTTTTCCATCTTATATGGGCATGCATTTTATTCATCATATAGTTTAAAGTTAACCTTTTACTTAAAATAAAAGTTAAAAACCTTGGTTACTCTGAAAAACAGGCTAAGTATTATGCATTTTATATTATATCTATCTTTGGATTTTGTATAAATATATATATATATAAACATGTATGCATGTTCAATACAAGTAAAAAAAATAAAACTACAGTTAGCTTATTTTGACCAGAAAACAGATATTCATTAACCTAAACAAGTCTCAGGTAACTATCTAGAATACATACTAACAATACAGGTTCTTGGAACTTGTCCTGCCTTCCCACCTCTACTTTTATCTATTATTTTCTTCCCCTCTGTGTCAGGAAGAACATAAATTATATATTTATCTTTCAATTTTATTAAAAAAATGTATTGGCTTTTAAATGAGAGTTCAAGATGAATAACTTGCCAAGAGATGCATCAATAATGTCCATCAGACTTTAAGCTTGCAAGGATAAACTCTATAAACAGGCCTTTCTTCCTGAAGGTGTTTTCATTACATAGCATATATGCTATTGGAGAAGTAAACCCACAAGTGCAGGAACACTGGTGTTTGTTAAGGCTTTGTTATTGCCGCCTAGGCTGAACACAAGGTTCAGCCTGGCCCTCAGCATGCAATGTTCAAGGCATTAATGTGATCTGGAAAACAGTCAGCAAAACCAGTCCACGAGCTTCTGCTACCCCATGAAGGAACTGGGGAAAAAAATAGTTTAAATAAGGACTTCTTGTATCGCTCAGCGTAGGCTTGCTAGACTCTTACCAAATGCAGCTAATGTAAAGTTTTCCACTTCAGCAACTTACCTAACTGTAGCGGGGGAAACCAAAGAAAGTTCTTCCAGCATGGACTAGTCATCTTGCCTCTGCACCGTTTCACTAAAGAAAACCGAGTTAAGTGAATGGTCATGCACTGTAGACATGTGGGTGTACACACGTGCATACACTATAACTGACTGAAAAAACCTATTGCATCCAAGAGAAATGCTTCCACTGAACTCAGTGGGTCTGCAAATATAAGGTCACCTGGGACCATTTAGTAGCCAGTTGAATTGCCACATCTGTCTTATAAAGTATCACCCACTTGCCCATTCAGCAGGGCATTTCTAGACTCCCGGTTAATGCCAATACTAGTCTGGAAGAATGAAACTCTGGTTAATCAGCTTTTGAGGACCACCTTATTCCAACAGCTTTTACAACTACAGGCCATATACGGTACTAAAAGTCAGAAGATGTCTCAAATCTGTGTATATTAAATCTAGGCCTTCTCAGTATGTATGCAGGACACAAATAAATAACTGTTATTCTAATAGATACAGTTTTTCTCATAGACACTAAAAAGCTGACCAACTGTTTCTTCTTTGAGCTATATTGACTAGAAACCTACTGCAGTACACCTACATAAGTTTCTGTAAACTTCTTTTTGAGGTTTTGGTATAAATTTGAAAGAATGCAGTTGTTACACGTTTCTCACTTGGGGAGCACAGTGGTAACAAAGGGAGGGAATTCCCAAAGGGAACATTTAAATCAACTAAAACACATTTGAAAACATGTAAACCTGTTAAGAAGAAAAAGCACATGTCAAAAAAACAAACAAACAAATAAACCCACCACACACACATCACCACTGGTCAGGAGACATTAAATAGACATATACAGAAATCTTTAAAGGGAGGATAGTGAACACAAGTCAGGGATGGCTGCAGCAGCTAAGAAGAATATGAGATACAGCTTCATAAATGCATCATGCTTACTTCCTCTGTAAAGCATTGGTTTGTTCCTTACCTTGTAAAACTGCTTTTTCCCCCCACTCCAAAGCCTTCCAACTGGAGAGTTGTTACTGTCCGGCCATATCAGCAACTACTTTAATAACCATCGTTTGCATTTGTAGAGATACAGCAAATTTTTCGTGTTAGGCATTTCTCTTATGCCACAGAACAATTAGGATTTTAATTCATTATATAAAGAATGATATTAAGGTTATTTATTGTTTCGACGTGATTTATTGTTACAGATATTTAGAATAACGACACCCCGTTCAATCTTCTGCAACTGTAAGCTGCTAGAGATCAAGGCAAGTTATGGAGGCACAGTCATTTAAAGCTTTGGATTCAAATCCCATGCTTCCACATCATTTACATCCCAAGTAAGTGACTTCTTTTTCCACAACTGGCTGGTTAGAAGGTTTTGTTTTGCTATAGGAAAAGAGAAAGAAAATGAATTAACAAATTGCTCTGGTATTGAATCTTACCAAGCAGAACTGTACAACCCTTTTCTGAATTTCTAACACAGTCTCCAGAATATCTCTACTTCTATTAGGGAAAGAGTGTGTGCACGTGCACCCACACACATTCACTCTATCTGTTCCTCAAGTTATGCGTTACACCTGGGTTACCTACACCTATGGCATGTTCTGACTATTAAAACAAGTTTTTGGAAGCTTGGTGGTATGGTCCATCTCACCGAGAAAGGTCCCATCAGATCAAGTAAACAAGCATTAATTAAAAAGCCGTCAAGAAACGGCTTGCAGGCAAACCCCAAAACAACAATTAGTTGAAAGAGACTCTGGTTATTTCCACAGCCACCTCCCTCCCCCATTAGCACACAGGGATGACAAGCTTAGGCTTCCAAAGATGCCCAAAAAACAGGGAGGTGTGTGCACAGAGGGAGTTTATCTAAATTTGAAGGACCACAATCCATCATTGCACTGAATGGCTATCAGAGTGACAGGCTTCCCTTGATGTCAGAGATATCTCCTTGGAGCACCAGGGACAGGTTTTCCAAGCACACCCCAAACATGTGAAAAGGCAGCATCAGGCACATCCTGTATATACCCCTTATACACACACAGGATCATTCACATCTGGAGCACTGTGTCCAGTTCTGGGCCTCCCAGTACAAGAGGGATGTGGAGCTGCTGGAGAGAGTCCAGCGCAGGGTCACGAGGATGATCAGGGGCCTGGAACATCTACCCTATGAGGAGAGGCTGAGGGAGCTGGGCTTGTTCAGCCTGGAGAAGAGAAGGCTGAGAGGGGATCTGATCTGTGTCTATAAGTGCCTCAAGGGAGGCAGTGAGGAGGATGGGGCTGGCCTCTTTTCAGTGGTGGCCACCGATAGAACAAGAGGAAACGGCCACAAACTGAAGCATCAGAAGTTCCAGGGGAACTTAAGGAAGAACTTCTTGACGGTGAGGGTGACAGAGCCCTGGAACAGGCTGCCCAGAGAGGTTGTGGAGTCTCCTTCTCTGGAGATCTTCAAGACCCGCTTGGATGCAGCCCTGTGCCACGTGCTCTAGGTGGCCCTGCGTGTGCAGGGGGGTTGGACTAGATGACCTCTAGAGGTCCCTTCCAACCTTAGGCATTCTGTGATTCTTCTGTTTTATCCATTAAAAAATTCTAGACCAACTGTTTTTAGTCTATAGTGACAGCAAGGAACTATCTGAGAAGCAATGGTACTCCTCCTCGCTGGAGTTTCATTTCATAAATTCAAAAAAAAAAAAAAAAAAAAATTCCAAACCTCTAGAAGGTGAAAGCACAAGCAAGTACAAAGCATGACACTTCTTTATCATCTTTTCCTCCCCGCTCCCCAAAACATGGGCAACAGTTATTAGGAACTCTGGATAAAACGCTTTCTTTGGGAAGATGCCTCAATTTGCAATTCACACTCACAGTAGCAATACAAGTTTAAAGACGCAGCCCTTTCTACTACTACCTGCACAAACCAGTACGGGCTGGTGTTTTCCAGGGTGGCCCTTGAAGCCACGTTTTGGAAACTCTAATCTAAGCACTCCAAAGTAATGCCTTGAGGCTTCTCGGAGCGCCACGGGGAAGCCAGCCGCCTTCTACCATCGGGGAGGCTCCTCACATACACGCACCGAGCCCCACGTGCTGCTCTCCAGAGCAAGCTTGGCCGAGCCTCCTACCAAGGAGCAGCATCACGCACGGGCCGCGGGCACTCCGCTCGCCCCGCTGCTCATCAGCGCTTCCACGCTATTCTGTTTCATTCCGCCCTCCGCAGCAGTTTTGGTGGTTCAGGACCCGGCACTAGAGCGAGACCTTCCACCCAGACTCGTTCATGCTGGTTACTAAACAGACAGAGGGCAACATTCCCATGATCTGGAATTGGTTTTTAGCTGCAACCATTTTAATGGCATTATCAATCTCCTGGGCCATCTGGCCCCTGTTGCAATATACCTGGAGATGTATTAATAAAACCCGCTAATAGAGCTGCACATATTAATATACAGAAGCAGCAGCTGTTTGTTGTGAGCTTTCCACATTTCCCCAATATTTTCTGGCATCGGAAACAAAGTTCTAAGGCAGCTCCTTCAAGAAGGCAGATGGGTTTCTCTAGTTTAACTGCAAACCCAAGAAAAATTACTCTTTCATAAGTGCAGACTATCACTGAAATGGAAGTTACGATAAGCATAATCATCATTCTCCTGCTTGCAGTTGAAAACTCAGCCTCTTTTTTTGCCACTGGGATGGACTGCACACTTTAAATCACATAATCCTGCAACTCTTAGTAAGCCGAGGCACCCTTAAGACATTTTCCACATTCATTTAATAATGAAAAGAACATTATTATAAATAGACTGTGTAGTATTAAAACACAATTCAGAGATGAGTGGTTTGAGTCCTACATGGAAGATTATATATTAGTACTGAGGCAACTGAAATTACTGTTACTATGTTTTCAAGTCAAGATTTAGCACTTAGAAACTATTTATAAATCTGTCATTCTCAGGAGATCAATAAGGAAACTAATTCTCGCATAGCAGGGTTTGCGACTCTCCTGCAAAAGGAGCTGTGCACAGCAAGTTCAAACCTTACTATTAACTAAAGAAAAAATATCAGAAAATTAAGTGAAATGAGAGATTCAGAGCATGTAGAGAGGTGCATACAAAACTTGCTCAAACACCCTGCTTAAATGGTCAGACTATCCATCTATCACTGAGGGGGGCATACACAGGAAGTATATTATAAAGGAACTCTTCATTTACTGAAAATCTTAAATACTCAGGCATTTCTGGATAATAAACCAGAGCTTTACTTGAAACAGCCAGTCAAGGAGAAAGAGAAAAAGGGAGAGAGAAAAGAAAAAGAAAAAAAAAAAGAAAGAACAGAATAGCAGTACAAATCTACTTCAACAATTTTGAAAATTTACCAAGTGAGAAGATTATAGTATCTTTATCTTTTAATCCCTGAGAATTGAGAAGAGGCCAGAAGTTGATCAGAAACAGAAAACTGTGTCTTGTGTAAAGTAAGAATAGCAAATCCAGATTACCCATGGAGTGTCAAGCACTAAGAAGCTGATTTGGCACAGATATAATAGATAATAAGAGTACTAGGTAATATACTTACCAAGAAAAGCCTTTAAAACTTATTTATTTAGTTTAGGCATCTGAAATCATTTTGTATTCCAGGTAAATAATCCTCTGGTATTTTTACCAGAGTTTGCCAGACACTAACTAAAACAAGTAACTGCCTTATTTATCTTAATGGCAAAAAACTGCTCTCACCTGGCAAACTATCCATAAAAGTGTAGTGGAAGGCAAAATAGTCCACAAAAGAGTAATACCTGTTATTTAGGACAAGGGGCTCAAGTGCATAACATTCTGATAGACCTACCTCACACCGGCTTAAGACTTGATAGCCACAGGAAAATGAGAAAATAAAACAAAACAAAAATTTTCCATTAAAAAAAAAGCAGCACTGGAGAAGCCTATGCCTCAAGCACGCAACACTCACCCCACTTAAGTCAATAACAACACTTCACTGACTGCAGAGCAGGAGCATTTCACCTAACTTGAGTTCTCTCCTGGCACAGCTTGACTGAAGGAAAGAGAGTTTTACTAGAGGGCTCATCAGTGGTTTGATAACACCATGCACTTGGAAGCGGCAGAATCAGCTGATGATCCTCCTCTACTCAGGTCGGTAAGAAAGGAAAGCAGCTGGGTAAGGTGCAGAAAGACCTCTGGCACTCACCAACAAATGAAAGACCTGGTTGAATTTGATGCAAATAAAGGTATAATAGCATATACAGGGACAGAGAGATTAAAAAAAAATGCTTTAGACACACAGGAAGGGGCTCTGACCTGACTCTTAGCCATCTAGGAAAAAGAACAGGGCATTAGATAGTTTGAGGACAGAGCAGTTGTTTGAGAAAGAACAAAAGTCATGGATTATTACAACAGAAACGGGAACACTTTATGCTCCTGCAGTTCACCCAGATCTCGATATCTTTGCTACTGTTGTGGTCTACACCTTCCACTGAAATACATGGCGAAGATAAAACGAGGCACAAGGCTAGCAAGGACAGCAAGGAAATACAAATTCATATAAGGAATGAACAGATGCCCACAGCCTAGAAAGGGCCAATAGGAAAGTGAAAAGGCTGCAAAAAATGATTACATAAAGATAAAAGAATCACAGGCATCTTTAATATATATCAATATCATTTTGATTTTAAGAGCAGGCAGCAGCAGATGCTGCCTCAGACCAGGCAATCAAACAGGAACACGCGTTTCCACAGGGCATCTCAGCAGCTAAGAGCCAAGCAGTCACATGGGCCAGAGAGTAAGACCAGGAAAGTTAATCCACCAGTTGATAATACACAGGGACACTAACCTCTCCCTCAGGGCCGCCTCAAGCCACAGGCATTTGGAAACATTTATATTTATATATATTTATATATGCATTTATATTTAGCCTCTCTATGCTCTCTCCTGCTTGCCTGGGAGGAGGACCCTTCTTACAGGGCGCAAGGAGGCAGCAACAGCTAAGTCCTCACACAGTAGGACCCGGTGGCCTCTGAAGCCCCAGGGCAGCTGCAGGGCACCTCCCGCACGAGGAGCTGGACCAGGGCACAGACTGGATGTCCTCAAACTCCTGCACCCACACCAGCAGCAGTGGCGTTTCTGAGAGCGGGTCTGACCTGCTCATCACCCTCTCCCCTGCCCAGGAGCAGCTGCAGCAAAACCCAGGGGACACCTCTGCCACCAGCAGCCTGCTCCCAGGCCCCCAGTGACCCCAATAAGAGAGGCTGAGGGAGGGCAGGGCCCCGCAGCGCCGCTGTGAGCGGGCAGAGCTGCAGCGAGGCCGCATCGGGTGCAGAATTTAAGCTAAACTGCGTCTGAAATGATACCAAGTACGTGTTGTTCCAAAGTTCTTATTTCTGTGCATTTTTCATTGAGTAGTTAAGAAACCTCAAGGAAAAGCTGAATAAAGAGAGAGATGCCTGAAAACACAAGATTTTGTAGCTTCTCCCTTTATTGCAAAGGGAGAAGGGAAAGACTGTTCTTAAGCAATCCTCGTGTGGCCCAACAGAGCAGTGTCACTCAGTCCCAGGTAAACTGTGCCAAAATAAAATCTCGTTGAACCATTTTCCCTTCCTTCCTTTCTTCCTCTATTTATTTATTTATTTTTGAACATATCAGGACTGTTCCCTTACTTTTTATCTGTACCAGTCATCTCAAAATCAATGAAAAATTGCCGTGAATTTATGCCATGCTGGATCAGTGCTGTGTGATTTTTGACACGCGTTGGGNAACTGTGCCAAAATAAAATCTCGTTGAACCATTTTCCTTTCCTTCCTTTCTTCCTCTATTTATTTTTTTTTGAACATATCAGAACTGTTCCCTTACTTTTTATCTGTACCAGTCATCTCAAAATCAATGAAAAATTGCCGTGAATTTATGCCATGCTGGATCAGTGCTGTGTGATTTTTGACACGCGTTGGGCTTGCTTTTGACTTTCCTGATGCCAGGTTGCCCCATTTTGGGGAAGACAGAGAGGGAAGATTGCCGGGGAATTTCTGTCTTCCTTCTGTCTAATTGTGTTTTAATGATGCGGCCTCTAGCTATCTTGCCCATCAACTGCCCTCAGAGGCAAAACAGTCCCCATGAATCAGGCACATGAGCTCAGCAGGATGTGGCCGTTTGCATACCCAAAAATGCATTATTTAATAATACTCTGGGTCTCATTTGAGGTAAACGAGCGTGGTCTCAGTGAAGTGAGCCAAGCTGACTGATTTTAGGAGAGGATCTGGCTGCGGTCCGTAAATCTGGTAGGAAAGGGCTTTTATTTGCGCAGCATTACAAGGGAGGGCAGGCAAACCCCTTCACTGGATCCAGCTTCACTACATGCCGCAGATCTGCGCGCCCCGGGTTAACTGGAGAAAACACGATTAGTGGAAGTGTCACCGCAGCAGAAGCATCTGCAATTCATCACCTGCGCAACGAGGATAGTCAACGCTGAAGGCTGCACGAGCGGCCAAGGCTCCAAGCCCGCGGGCAGCGCGTTGGAGCAGCTCGCGCCCCGGCTCCGCTCGCGCCCCGGCTCAGCCCCTGCGCACACCCTGCGCCGACCTCCAGCTCTTCCCCGCACAGCAGCGCTGGAGGGGCCCTCCTGAGGAGCTCCCCCTTGTAGAGCATCACAGCGGACGGGTCGGTCACCGAGGTGGCCGGCATCGCTGCGAGGCGCTCGGGTTGGGAGCCGCCTGACGGCAGATCCGCAGCTCCCTGCATTAATCATCACTAATCGGTCATTCGCTTTTTTAATGTGAGCACCGCTTTCCCCAGCATTGCCTCAAACACTTTCAAGATCTGTTGACACATCCAAGTGAATTCAGCGGTGCNCTGCATTAATAATCTCTAATCTAATGCTCCCTGCATTAATAATCTCTAATCGGTCATTCGCTTTTTCAATGTGAGCACCGCTTTTCCCAGCATCGCCTCAAACACTTTCAAGAGCTGCTGACACATCCAAGTGAATTCAGCGGTGCCCTTCGACTCCACTTGCTCAAAGGAGCCCCACAAGGATACCAGTAAAAGTCCCGTGTCTAGAAAACCAGGTAGCTCTGGGGTTATGCTGAAAAGCAGCTCCAGGCACTCAAGGAAGAACCAAAGAAATGNGCGGTGCCCTTCGACTTGCTCAAATGAGCCTCACAAGGATACCAGTGAAATCCGGTCTCTAGAAAACCAGGTAGCTCTGGGGTTATGCTGAAAAGCAGCTCCAGGCACTCAAGGAAGTACCGAAGAAATGGGTCACTCCTTGCACTCACACCCCGAAATGTCCTGGACACCAGCTGTGCAATCAAATCTCAGGATTTTTAGATACAGAACTCAGGATCTACCCCAAAACATCTATCTACCTTTAGGCCTGGATCACTACATGTATTGAGATCCTCAGCCCCAGGATTCCTTCTGACTTGAAACTAGATTTGCACCGCTGATTGTGACATTTTCCACAAGAGGCACTTTTGACCTGATCTTTATTGCTGAGGTCACCACCTGGCAGAAGACAACCCTGAGAGCACTTTCTGAACAGGTACTTCACACTGTGGCAATGCTGGATCAGCTGCAATGGCTTTCAAAAGCAGCCACCGCAGAAAGGTTATTAAATGAGAGGAAGCACGCCTATGACATCGTGTTTTGATTTCTTAGTACAATATTGGTCAATCATCCTTGAAAACAAAAGCAGAGATGACATCTTCCAGCACAAGAATGCCTGGAAACCCAGTCAAACACACTACCTGCTCTCATGCTGTCTACCTGGACTTACCAATGTGCGGCAGGGAGCCCTGTTCTCTGACCTGGTGTGGACACGGTAGGCCCCTGGGCATCCCACGGTGGCAGGTGTCCTGAAGACAAACTGGTTTTCCTTCAGGGTCTTGCGTTGCTCAATGTATCTGATTATGGGAACTCAAGATCCACTCTGTCACGTTATCAAACCTTACATTATCTTCTTGTACACAGGGCACGCTTCAAAGGCACCGAGAGAGAAAACCCTGGGAAATAATCAAGCGGAAGAATGTTTAAGGCAAAGAAAATTACAACCATAACAGCCCTGACCAAGACTGTCCAAACTCTGGCAATGCAGAAGCAAAAAATTGAAGGGAAATCATGAAGAATTAGAGACTAGGCTGAACTGACCCGATTCTGCCGTAAGGAACAGCCGTGAGGGTCCGCAGAAACCCCTCTCGACGCAACGGAGTGGGGCAGACGAAGAGGGTAGCCCACGTGAGTGATTAAAGGCTCCCTCAGGGCACACTTACAGGTCTTGTTTATGCTTCTGAGAATTCCTGCTGACCCTTCACTCTGTTGATGTTTGCAGTACAGGCAATGACACCGTTACAATTTCAGGAACTACCTGTGTCCATGGTGCAGCATCCGTTTTTTTGTCAAAATTGGCCCTGAAACACACACATAGCACAGCTTGGAAAGATGATTTTGATTGGACATGCTTTTTTCCCTTTACTGTCCAGAAAGGTGTTAAAACAGATCTAAGCACTGTCATTTTAAAAGTTATATAGTTATTCTGGGGCGAGCAGCTCCCTTTAAATGCAAGTCATAAATAGTTCATGTGCGACTGCTGGCTATTAGCTTGTAGTTAGGAGCTGGTGATCTACCTTCCCCAAATGAAATGCTTATGTAAGTCACAGCTCCTGATATCGCTTATTCAGCTACATCTCTCTAATTTGAACTAATTGAGTTAAGTAATACAGTGTCACAGGACTCAGGCACAGGCAGTTTTTGCTCTGACTTTAGCTCCTTGTCTTTAATTATCAACTCACACTAACTCACTATTACTGTCAAAGCTGACATCGATGTACGGCCGTATTTATCTTGTTCCTGACTCTTTTTTCAACAGGCTCATTTACATGTGGCATCTCTTTTCTATCCTGATGACTTATTCTCATTATTCAAACTGCTGCCACTCCCCGCTCTAGACTTTCCCCTTCCCCGAATTTGCCCTCTTTCCTTATTGATTTTTAATTTATAGCACCAATCCTATTATTGAACCACCACCACAAGATCAAATCCGAGCATCGACCACGTGTACCCTAGTTGGGTGCTTCCTCCTCTCCTCCTCATAGTTCACTCCCAAAACAGATTTCTTTCCATTGCTCCACACCATAGGAAATGCAAGGAAAGATTATGATTTTGCCCTGCACTAATCTGAATTCTGTTATTCCAAGGCTTTCAGACTCCCATCTAGTTGCTGCTGATGCTATAGTGCTGCAATTTTACAACTGCAGGATATTGATACAATAAATACCATAAAACACCATTCCCATTAATGATGAGACTTAATAAGGAGGAAGATATAAAACACCTTTAACATCCCATTGTGTTTCTGTTTTATTTATTTGCTTGCTTACTACACGCTCTCTTCAGTATTTCACTTCTCATTACTCTTTCGTATCACCTTGATATACCCAGGCATCTAACTTTCTTCTAGGCCTGGCTTCACGTTAGATTTCTTTTTCTCCTTCCCAGGCCGTATCGTCTCTCTCAGTTTCTCCTCCCTTTACTATTCTTTATGCTTTCATCCTCTCTGCTCCTCTGCTTCTGTCTCACCGCATGTTTCTCTCTATGAAGCTCGTCTCCTTCTAGTACTTTATCTGTTTTGCCTTCCCCTTTCTCTCTTTCCAGTCCCCATCCTTCTCCTTGCTCTCTTAGCACCAACGGCCTTTTCCTCATTGATTTCCTCAACACCCAACCATTAACTTTTACTGACTCATATACTGTTGAAAATTAGTAATATCGTGGTTAGACCTTCCTACTAAGCAGAATCATTTATATTGACATTTTAATAGAACACAGGTTGAGATCCAAGTGCCAACAGAAATATGATTTCTATAAGCTGAAGAGGCTATGCTGCATTTTGAGTTGCAGGGATTGCTTCACAAACTGAAGCACGTATCAGCTAGGTGATGAACTAACACCCTGTTGCTGAATGCAGATTGGGTTTTCATACCAAATCAAGGCAAATTTATTTGCTTAGGCCATCAGAAAGTGGGTGCCCAGGTGAAAATTTCAGAAGCCCAAGACTCATCCTAGACAGAGCTGAAGGACCGAGGGCTAAATGGAGAGTCTCAGTTTAAACTGCAGTGTTCTCAGCTGTAGAATTTCCTACTAATCACTGCTGAAATAGGCAAATGTCTTGTGCCTAATACACTGACGTGCAAGATTTCTGTCGTATAATGCAGTGAAATGCAAAACTTTGGTGCTAGTCTTCCTGAAATAAATGAGTATGTTACACAAACGGATGCTTTTGCCTTCTGAAGTGACCCTTATGTATTGAGCATGCCTGAGGGAAAAGCAGATAAAATTGCCATATACACAGCTTAAACCGCAGCCCTGGAAACTCAGAGCAACATTTCCAGCATTGTGTCTCATTTTTGTGTTATCACCTTTGCAACTTGCTCCTGCATCTAGATGGCACCTAGACTGCACCTCATCAATAACCTAGTGCAGCTTTAAGGGACATGCATTGCACTCCAGGCTACCAAAAGCCTGGGGGAAAAAAAAGTCAGAAGAAAATGAGTTCAAAATTTTTCATGTAGTGACTTCGTGCATCAGCATTGCTCTCTTTTTGGGGGTAATGACGTGCAATTCTTCTGGAAATTGTGTTGTGATCTGCTGAGAGCTATCGCATGAGAACTCAGAAGATCTGTACGTGGTCTCCGACCCCTGCTCCCTGTGTTGCCAGACATTTAGAGTGATTCCAGAGGAGGAAGACTCTCCTAAATAAGTACCAGTTTCAGCACTTGTGCATAGAGAAAAGGAGGAAATTAAGCGAGTCATTCAAGGCCACAGTGGGAAGCAGTGTCAGCCTTTTCTGAACTCCAGATGTCTCTGAGTAACGCGTATGTTGTCAGGCCACAAATCTACATTCCTGCCGATGCATTCGCCAGTCTTGGAATTTCCATGAGCCACTCAAATCCCTCCCCCATCCGCATGTCATTTAAATAGCTTCGGATTGCCTACCTCAGGCCTGGCTGCTGCCCCGTAATGAGGCCCAGAGCCGCCGCTCGCAAGCTCCTGTGCCGCGCTGACGCAGCCTGCAGAAGTCTGCAGTGGGTTCAGCGAGCCCCACATCGTTATCTCTGCGAGCGCAGGGTAAGGGGCGAGGGCACTATCTGGATATTGCAAAATGTTTCATATATATTTCATGGGTTTTGTCAATTCGAGCGAGCGGGTGTCAGGCAATTACCGCCAGCTGTACCAAAATATTGCGGCTATAGTATAATTTCACTGAGTTGTTTTTTTGCGAGTTGAGTGGTGAAGATTAGGCAAGGCAGATTTTTTTTTTTCCCAGAAATTACCCTTTTCCTTCGCTTTTGCTGCCATTCCACGCAGCGTGGAAGGGTGCTTGCTTATTCCACGTGCGAAGAAGCAGAGGTCTTACCGCAAGGACCGAGATGTCCTGCTCGGAGGACCCGGGTCGGCAGCAGCCGCATCTGTGCTCGTCGGCAGCAGCGCCATCGGTTTCCTTCTTCCAGGGTGACCTCTGCAGCAGCGACGGCTCCGGCGCGGGCTGGAAACACGGGTTTCCGTGTAAAGACCTGTATGGCTAAATGACACACCACAGGAGCCGTAATTTATACGTGTGTAATACAGGAGAGGGTTATGGATCGCTATACTTCAACGGGAAATTCATGGATATACTTTTCTGACATATCAATTTGGAGCTCGTGCCTCTGGATGACTCTTCCCTTCCCTGTTTTTTTTGTCCAAGCCTGGATGTCCTTTAAAGGAAGCCATAATAAAACTAATTTCTATCATCACCAAGGGCACTGCAGATGAAAAATGAGAATACAAGTTGAAATGAACATAAATATTAGATGCCAAAATATATCACTGTTCTGAATGCAGTGGGGACTGAGCGTGGCAGAACCCTGCATATATTCTGCAGCTTGTGACAAAGTCATTTCTGCTTCTTTCAGAATGATAAATAGGTCATAGAGTTCAACTATATAATCCCTTAACATGTATAGGGTACAAATCTCTTGCTGTATCAATCCTTATAGAAACAAATAATCCATAAGAACTTTTAAATCACAAAATGCAAAATGAGGTGTATCTAACCTCGAAGATTGAGATTTCTTCTCTCCTCGGCCAATTTTTTCTCTTAAAAAACAATTAAAAATAATTCTACAAAACTAAAGAGAAGGAATATGAAGGCTGAAATTTAAGAGGTTGGTTTTCATAATGATTCAAGATCTATAACAGAAAGTGAGGCTACATCAAACTGCAATCTTGCAGTCTCATGCGGTTGGAGTGTTACAACTGCACTTAGTGTGACGTGATTGCACTCAGCATTTTGTTGCTCTGGGTCTAAAACTGAGGCCTTCTTGTTGTACTAATTTCAAGTAACATTTATTTTCATATCGCTATGATAGTGTTTAAGGGACAGAAGAATGTCCAAGGCTTAAGAAGTACGGCTATTACAAAAAGACTCGTGATATAAATATTTTGCCAAGAAAGATGTATATAAATCATCTGTGATGAAAAACATGCTTTTGGTCTATTTTATTCTACTCTCGGTTGACAAGTACTCTTCTGTGTTAACCTTTTTATAACATCAGTTGGGAAAAACACTGCAGAAAGTCAAAAAAAATCTGAAAACACTATTTTACACACAAATGGGCCCTATTTGTTTTTTTATTATCTATATTTACTCAAATACGTTCTTTGGTATAGCAAAATGCACAAAGGATTAGAAGAAAGGAAAACTGGAATTGAGGGTATGAATAGCAAAGTTTACCCATTTTCAACCTCACTATAGTATGTTTGCATATTTTATTTTAGTGTGTTTGGGTGTATTTATTGCGGAAGATATTAGCAAATGGAAGAAAATATGATCACAAATATGTTTAGGAAGAAGAGACACAATGCATACCTTCATTTTCTTTGTGATTTATTTCACTGATTTTGCTATTATGGGCTATTTTAGAAAAAAGAAGGTGGGGCTTAAGACCTGCAGCAGCAACCTCAGATTATTATATCTGAGAGGTAAAGAGGATGACAAAATCAAGGGAAGATCTTAGGAAGAACAGCTACTGTAGTGTACCAAAAGGTGCAGAGTAGAGCCATACGTACCGGTTTCACTGGGGCTTCACGACGCCTAAAATAGGCGCTGGCAAAACCTTCAATCCAAATCTGCACCGTTGCTGCTGCGCCGTCTTCTCGTGTTGACAGTGAGCGCTGGTTCAAAGCCAGCATTCAGTACAGCGCATCCAGACAGCTCTGAAGATTAGGAGACTATCAACAGGCACAAATTTAGACATAAAAAATAAAGCAACCCTAAAACACAGATAACCTGTCTCAAAACTTCATGGAGCTCATTCAAGAATATTTCCTAAACCTGATATTTCAATTTTTGAGGATATTTCTAGCTGTGACAAGAATGGAAGTATTTGTATCTGTGTGTGTGTGTGTGTGTGAATTATTGAATGAGAGGAGCTAAATGGAAAAATGACTCATAAACTGGCACCCTATACGGCAATTTAAGTGGAGCATGATATAGAGAAGGTGAAATGAGTGTTTNAAGAATATTATCTAAACCTGATATTTCAATTTTTGAGCATATTTCTAGTTGTGGAAGTATGAAAGTATTTGTGTGTGTGTGTGAATTATTGAATGAGAGGAGCTAAATGGAAAAATGACTCATAAACTGGCACCCTATATGGCAATTTAAGTGGAGCATGATATAGAGAAGGTGAAATGAGTGTTTTGTGAATTGGGCTGTTTGATTTTTTTATAACAAGCAGAGCTCAATTAAATTAAAAAGTGACCTCAAATCAAATTTGAGCGGAGGAAATGTATTTTGCAGTAGCAAATTGTATTGACTATGTACTCAGTGTTAAGCAAAGGCTTAAACGCATCTAGCCCCAGTGAACTTTCGGTCAGGATACTCAAAACTCGAATTTACTTCAGTTTTCCAACATGCCCAACAAGAACGTCTGGAGACCTGAGCCACCGCAATGGCAGAGTCAGAGTGCTGTAGCCCAGCTGGGGCTTTTCTCAAGAGGACAAATCCGTGTATATAAACCACCAACACTATGATAGGGACACAGTGCCATAGGAAAACCTTTTTAAACATATTTTACAAAAATTTTACAAATTTTACAATTGTAATTACTAAATTTTCAAATTCAGAATCTCATAAAAATAGGAAGGTTTTAGGAGAAAATAATTTGGTTGACTTTTTAAGGTTTCACTTAATTTAATCCTTATCCTATCCTTGTTGTGCAAATAGCTGTATGGGTTGGCTGCAGTTCAAACACTAGCCAAAAGGTATCTCACACAAGGTAAGCAAACACGCAGCATTATTTCTATGCCCAATATTCTTGAAAATATCAGACCTGGTGAGGCCTTGCCTCTGCTAAGTATTTCATGGCTAGACAGTAATAGTTAATCAACAAAAGAGTGATCAGGTTAAATAAAAAATACTATAATATCCTATAAATATATAATGCTATAAAAAAGGAAAAGTGCTACTGTATCCTCAGATGAAAATGAAGAGATAAAGGGCTGGAACAATGAAAGATTTGGCACCAAAGTACAAGTTATAGAGAGTATATAGGCACTGAATGGATGCAGTCTCCTAACTCCTCCTATGGCCTTCTATGAAAATCTTCTTCCTGTTACGACCATCTTTTATCTCACGTGTCCACCCAGACTTGTCTTTTCACTGGAAAATGTGGCAATGACAACCTCACAGCAAGAGAGACTTTTAAAATACTTTTTAAGGATAATATTATTTTTTAAGGTTTCTCCGATCACCTTCCTTGAGATGCCTGTCTAACTCTGAGCAGAAAATAGGACAAAAGAGGAAATCGTTCTTAATTTAATTTAGGTAATAAATCATTTTATCGCAGTCAAATGGGGAGAACGTGCTTGGGGAGAAGGCAGCACAGCCCTATTTTAATCTAACAGCGGTTCCCTGCTGCTCACAAACAGGGTGCGCACGAGCCTTGTTCCCGGCACCCTCGTATTCCCGGGCTCGAGCGTCTTCACAGGCAGGAACAACCTGCTCGAGCAGCAGCTGTCTGGAGCGTGAAGGACGCGGGAGGTGAGAGGGTCATCGACCGAACAGGGGAGACGCGCGGCCAAGCGCAGAATTGGGCTGAGAAGCAAACCCGTGTCCTTGGCGGCACCGGGAGCGATTTCCCAGCGGGCAGGGACCGCAGCGTGATAAAAATCATGGTTGGAGCAAAGATCCTTAGACTCGGGCGAAACCACCTGCCCGTTTCGAGGCAGACAGAGCACGGCGGTCGGTCCCTGCGGCTGGAGGACGTGCGCCCGCCTGCAGCAGCCACGCGGCTCTGCTCGCCCGCCGGGCGCAACACGGCGCGCACGCTGCTCGGAGATGGGATGCGGCCCAAATCCCGGGAATTAATAGCTTAATTCTGCCCACCTGCTCCTGAAGAGACTTTCTTTTCAGGGAGGCATTTAAAAGGGATGCGCTGCTTCTGCAGCATTTTGTTCGGTGGGGAAAAAAGCCGACGCTGTCACAGATCCTGTGCCGAGGAAGGTCACGCAGCAGCATCTTCAATGAGTCCTTCCCCTCCGCCCAGAAATCAGGTGCCTATCGGAGTTTAATGCTCCTGCTTTGCTTGAAATGAATTTTTGGCTTTCTCTAAGCCCTGCTGCAAGCTAAAGCAACAGCCATTTTGAACTGACAACTGCTTTTAAGTATGGCAATTTATTACCGCCAGGCACACTGCTCTCTCTCTCAGCTTTCCTTATGGCAAACTGAAATATTTTATACTAATTTAGGTTGGAATACATGTTTGTTTTTCACTCTAGGAGGAAAACAAACCCTCGAACATTCCTGGAGGCAAAACCCCTCTAACGTTCCTGGCAGAAAAAAAAACCCACTCTCTAACATAGTCTAACCCTCAAAGTAAATCAGTTTGCTTTGGGGCACGGTGCGTGTGTTTGCACCACGCACTGCTGCTCACTGCGCAGAACGCTCACCAGCCAAAACAGAACTGTCTGATACCTCTATACTGACATTCGGTGGAAATGGGCTATATTTTATCCTTAAGAGCAGTCGTCAGGTCACTAATAATTTAAGGAGTCACTGCTGGCAAAGAGGCAAACCTCACCTGTCTCTACCTTCCCGTTTTGCCTGTTTGGCCAGGGAGAGCTACGACATGCACGCAGATGTCTCAGATAAATACGAGACATTTATTTAATTTGCAGCTACGCACTGCAATCTTACTCCTCACTTGTCAAGGTTAATTCAAACCGAATAAGTCCAAACAAACTCAGACATAGGGCAGCAGTAGCTCATATTAGTACATTAAAATGGAAAATGAGGACCTTATTTTCCTACCTTATGGGGAGTTATTAATGTTCCTCTGTACTATATAGGTATTTTTATAAGACCACTATGAACCTAGAGTCAAACATGATGGATTATTATGAATTATGTATTAATAACGATTAATTGTGATGATTAACTGCTGCTGCTTAAGTGAGTGACAGCTAGAGTTGTCATTGTTATGTTAATTTGCAAGACCATAAAAACGATGATGACCTAATTTGACTTCATTTACTTTAACATAACCTATACTCTGTTTTAATTACTGTAAAGTCTGTTCAAACAGTTCTATAAATACCTTGCTGGAAAACCTGCCAATCCCCGTGCTCTCCCTTCCATAACACAAGTAAAGATTGTTTCAATCAAGGTCAAAACAAGCCTTTCCAAGATAATACACACATAACAAACCATTACGCTCCCGTTGTGCTGCTGAAATGATGGTCCCACAGCCAGGACACCAGCCTTAAACGTGGGTCACCTCGTGCTCCTGTCAGCCCTTACCTGCCCTGTGGGTGAGTTAATTCACCGGTGGGATGGGGGTTCCTGCAGGGGCTCTGGGCTCTCTCGTCCCCACGTGCAGCTCCGCAGTGTGCCCGTCCTCGCCGCATGATGCTCTGTGGTTTTAAAAGGGGCTGCTCCAAGGGCGCAGTGTGCAACTTGGAATAACCTCCCTAAAACAAAACAAAAATCACGTTCCTAAGTAACTCTTAGCAAGAAAACAGCACTGCGGGTATGTTTCCATCTCCCGGCCTCGCTTACTATGAGATTCTCCTTTTAGAACGGAACAACAAGGCTCCGGAGACGAATTCAAATTAAGGACTATCTGCAGATTCATTTCCAAACATCTACAAAACAAAAATAAAATATAATTACGGAGCTATAAATTAAATGCATAGTCCTATTAACCATGTGTTTCGAACCTATTAAGTGTCTGCCCTTCTCATCTGTACTTAGAAGAGAGATCTATGTTCAGATTTAAATACCCATAGCTATACTGACTGCAAAAGGCCAATCTTAATACACCATTTACAAATAATTAGAGGCAAAATAAAACAAAAATATTAAGCTAATCATATTCCTTTAAAATCATAATCGGCACTCAACATTTGGCTGGTACAAAACGTCGCCTCTGTGGATTTCACAGTATTCCCAATTTGCAGTCAGCTCAGTGAAGGTCACCAGCAAGATTTGACAATTATTGCAACTACAGTTTCCAAAGACATTTTCATAATATTCCTCACATATGTCACAAACATTTCTCATTAAATTTCCAGGGGAGATATTGTTATGTCCATGTAACACAACTCGTTATTAGCTTTGACTAGAAATGGGTAATTTATAGCCTTTTTCATATTCCTTTGCATATTAAAAAGGTCATGTATGGTCATATGAAAAAGTATAAGATACTTTGTGGAGCCAGGACCAGTGGATCACAGATTGACCCTTTCAAAACTGGAATATAAAAAATGCAGAAACTTCTGTTTGCTCGTGAACAGCCCAAAGCAAAGGCATCAGGTGTCTGGCCTGATGTCAAGCATTTGGCTTCTCATATTCTTGGATGCCCCAAATTTGCATCTTACTTTTTAACATGGTAAAATCCTTCCTGTGGTCCTTTCACTGATAAGGCTAAGGAAGAACCTTGCGTAATTCTTGCTTATAGTTGTTTTGTTTTCTTGCTTTTACAGTATCTTTTTTTTTTTTTTTCCCCAGATATAGCACCTTCATACTCCTATTTTTACAAAATGATCTCAACCAAGATAGCTTAGCTCTACAGATTATTAATGTTCAGAGCATTTTTTTCCGACTACACTAAAAACAGTTAGCGGAAGAAGGACACACTACACACGCACATAGTAATTAGAAATCCCTGCAGATCCCAGGACTCTCATTTACAAAGGACTCCCTTTACTTTCATTTTCTGCAGTTGTGACTTTTCCTCTCAGTCCTTATTTAATCACTCCTCCCACGGGGATCAGATACCAAAGCCTGCCTTGCCCAAAGACAACCTGCCACGTAAGTCAGTGGCATTTGAAAAAATAATACAGAAGGGGTGTAGGTCTGCCAGATGCCTCAAGAAGAGGCTTGCTAAACCCACCAGCGCGCAGCAGGAGCCACTTCAACATGGGCGTTTATGTCTGCCTAAATTCTACAAAACTTGTGTGTTTTACTGTATTTGAAATGTGATAATCTTTTACGATAAGGACTTCCCAAATCAGGAAGCACAACAATTCGGAAGCTGCAAGCGCTGTTATATCAAATACTTCTCTCTCACACTCATATCTCAGACTGGGACTGCACCCACTAGGAACTGTGCAAACACAGGGCACACCAAGACCTCTCGGACGCACGAATGAGCCANTTTACGATAGGGACTTCCCAAACGAGGAAGCACAACAATTTGGGAGCTGCAAGTGCTGTTACATCAAATACTTCTCTCTCACACAGCATGTGAGGGCTCGTGTCTCAAACTGGGGCTGCACCCACTAGGAACTGTGCAAACACAGGGCACACCAAGACCTCTCGGACGCACGAATGAGCCATGGTTCAGGGGACAACACGCTTTCCTGACCCGCCACAGGTGGGAAGGAGCATCACAGAGATGGTCCTCACCCGCGGCAGTCCCTGCAACACGCAGGGCTTTCTGCTCCATCCCCGTGTTATCTACCGACGCCTCTGCGTAACTTCAGGGTCTCTTTGGACACAAGTCGGAGAGGTCGGTGGGAAGTGTGACGCTGCGAGAGCCGAGTCCCAACCGGCTTCCACAGCTCCGTGGAGAGCTTATCCCAGGATTTGTTCGCACTAATGGCACTACTGGGCATCCAAAGTACTATTAGAAGGGCCTTGGTTTCAAAAACACGGACCTCAGGAAACATTTCTAGCAGTTCGGAGATTATTAGCAGCTGGGAAATGTTGCTGTTTTGTCATCCTTCAATATTCTGGGCTTCTTGGTGATTCCTATGAGAGTTTTGCTTCCTTGAATTTATGGAATAATTGGGATATGACAAATTCATTGAGCGGGTTATTTCTAATGGTCAGCAACACTTTTCTCCGAATTTCCTGAAGAAAATTCAGGCATGTACAAGAAATTGCACTGAATTATACATATTGGAATAATTAATAATGAACATTAGAGAATCAAGACATTTCAACAAGTTAAATCCTCATCTAAAGCGCTTGCTAATACTTGCTTTAGGTTGAAATGAATGACAAACTGACCTCTAAAATAGAGTATTTAAAAGTAATCTTTCCTCCATAGTTATTTAAACCTATCTTATGCCTTTTTAGTATCTAGGTTGTAATACCTCATTAACACACTTTTCCAGACCACTAAAAATGAAAGAAAAGTCACTGACACTTTTTGAGTTATTTGTAATGTTAAATACTAACATATTCTCTCTATTTAACATATACACATGTATTGTCACTGTGAGAGAACAGATTCTCTTCTCCACCTATGCATATACGTAACATACTGCAGAGGCACTTCTAGCTAATTAACCTTTTTTTCTGTTGTATAATGCAAATCACATATTTAAACCTCAGCCTTAAGTTTTATTTAGACATTATTCTCTTTTTCCAGGCTTTTCCCAAGGTGAAAGTGACTGCTGACATTTGAGGACCATTAACATGGTGGGGTCGGTGCTGACTGACATGACACTGCAGACCTGAAGGAAGGCTTATGGTGATCGTGGGATCTTCTAGGAAGCTAAATAAAGTAGCTAATAGGTTTGACTTCCATTGGAAGAAACTGTGACTTAATACAAATACCCTTCTATGCAGAAAATATTTCTATTCTGGTCAAATTCTGCTTAGACTGCGTTTTGGTAGAGTGGAAATCAGGACAGACAACAGCTCCGGAGGAGTCTCTCCGCATTTATCCTAGGAGGAGGACACAAATGGGGCTTGTTTCCAGACGCAGAGCAAGGCAGAGTCACTTTCACACAAGGCTGGGCACGGTGCAGCGCCAAAACACAGCCTCCCATGGAAAAAAACTCTTTGGACAACTGGTTGTGGGTGGACAGAATATATTCTGGCACCTCTAATGCCTCCTCTCCTCCCTTCGCTAACCCGGCCTTGCTTCACTGACCAGAACAGAGATGAAGCTAGGATATATTGAGACTAAAGAATGAATTATCACAGAGGCTGGTCCTATCCCACCCATACAGGAAGGAAGATGGCTTAAATACACCATTACCAAGAGCCAACTGTAGACTAGACAAACATTTGTTTCTGGAATCAGCAAGCAAGAAGCACAAAAAACTATTTGCTTGATACTCCTTGTGGTCACAAAACCTGTTCTGCTGGAGATGGAAAGCACATATTGAGGTTCAGACAGCTCCGGGGGGAAGCGCCTATTAGTAGCGAGCAACCTCCCTTGGGTTTCAGCCACCTGGAAACCAGAGCACCTTGTCCTTCAGATCTGTCACCTTTCCTCAAAGATACCTTCCGCAAGAGAAGACCAAGACAAGAGATTATTAAATTTGAATAGATATCAGCACATTGAATGTCAGAAGCTTACATTTTCAGTCCACCTCTCTTTTAGCGTGTTCATATTGAGCTATAGCTGCATTATCATTACTGGGCTCACCTCTTCTAGGGCTGTGAATTTCCTGCCAAATATAGAGAAGGTTATCAGCCTCGGTGAGATGTCATACACCAGCTGTAAAGAATAACACATCTATGAAGGTTTCTGGACTTCTGAGGGGGCACCAATCTTCACTCATTTTCTACACACTTGCTGTCAACACCACAAACTGGTACTGCAGACTTTCAGAGTTCAAAATGCCACCAGTTAGGTATTAGTTATCCCCAAGTCTTGCTAACTTCTAAAGAGCAGAAAGCGAACGGAAGAAATTAAAAATACAAACAAAATGGTCTGACTTATACCCAGGCTGACAATTTCAAATGCAAAGAAATCTCTCAGGAAAAAAAAAAAACAAACATACCTTGTATTATTCAAAGGGAGGAATGATTACTTACCATTAGGCTTTATAACCTGTCCAGAAGAATGGTAAAGAATAATGTATGTTTACATTCAACTTCTGAACTAAGCAGAAATGAATCTAAATTATCTATTGGTGACCAATTCCACCATCTGAAGAGGGTTGAATCAATTAACTCAATGGTAAAGATTACCTTAGCAAAGCATTGTATTTCCAAAGCCTTAACCAATGGAAAGGAAAATCATTGGCTTTGAATGGAGAGAAACATAAGATTCCCCTTAATTACACTTCATTACCCAAGAGCAGTCCCTGTGAGTGGTACAGAGCAAAACAGTATGCAATCGGTTTAATGTTTTATAACTAAGAAAATCACCGTGGGATATGATGCGTGCTAAGAAAACACAGGCTTACTGTTATCTTCTTATTTATATTTAATGACTGCTGCCCCTTTAAATGATGGGGTTTCCTTTCCTTTGTGAAGGGATCTCCTTTGATAAGGTGCTACCTAATTAGCAATCAGGGATAGAAAGTATTTTTTAGCGTTTTAGATACTTTGGTCTTAATTCCAAACCTTCACAGCTAAAGATCGCAGACGTACTTGAACAATTGATATTTTTTTTCCATTGGCCAAAAGAAAATCTGGAAAAAAGGTCAAAAAAAAAGGTACTTAAAAAGGGTATTTTTATTGTATTTTTATATCACTTTTCCTGTGAATTAAATCTCAACAAGGAAGTATCTCTCAATGGTAGGACAAATAATTGGAATTTTGCCATCAAAATAATGAGAGAGAGGCTAAGCCCTCTATCTGCTGGGTATCTGCTTTTGGGAACAGGCCAGAATTGGGCAGAAGGAACTTTATTCATCCATGGACAATGAGAGCTTGCACATTTATATTACAAGCACAACAAAAATGGAGAGGAATACATATGTATACTTCACACAAAGACTATTTTCTGACAGAAGGCCAGGAAAAATATTCCCCCAGGGTCACACTATTCCACTATGTTGCATGCACCCACTGCATGCAGCGCTGTCAACGTGCTGAGTAAATATGATCAGATTTGGCCACTTTGATATTCTCATGTTCCTAAACTAGTTTATTTACTTTTTATCACTCATGGATTTAGTGCGATCTGAAAAACACATAACCATCGAATATTTGAGGTTGGAAGAGACCTCTGGAGATCATCTAGTCCAACCCCCTGCTCAAGTAGGGCCACCTAAAGCACACAGCAAGGCTCCCACCTTTGGTTATGCCTGTGTATACTTGCTATACATACATCCTACAGAAAGTTCATGCAGTGTTTATAAATATCCTAGGAAAAAGGTTTATAGTCTTGTGTCTTATGAACCCATATTGCAAAAACAAAAGGAAAATAGGTACAAGGACCAGATCAAAATCCCCTGGGAATTATGACTAAATTCCAATGATTTCAGACAATATTGAATCAGGTTCTCAAAGAAGCCAGCACATCTCATTTTCCTGCTTGAACTCTTTTCTACCGCTTTTGATAGATGGATTTGTGGAAGAAGAGAACACTTCTAATGACACCACAGATGTGGCAACTCTCACCTGAGGGCAGGACAAATCTAATTTTAGTACAATCTGTGTACCAGGTCAGTGAACAAGTGATGACATTTTTCTTTAACAAATGGTTGGTTGTGAGATCTACTGTGGTGTAGATTCCACTAAAAATTTGACTTTTTTTTTTTCTTTTTGAGTTATATATACAGAGAATGGGAAATATCATGATAAATTTAACAAATGCGTAGTGAATGTCAACATTTTAACGATAGCCTCTGTTTTCTAAAGTGGAAGGTATGGAGCTGTCAGTTGTGAGGGTAGATAGACCTGTTATCTGAAAGAGAAACAGCCATTCTGAAGTTATTTTTCACATGAAACAGTGCTAAACTAACAGCAAGGGACTGTCTTGGAAGTGTCAGTCCATTCCTAACTCACTCTGTAGTGCCTAGATACTGCCAGGTACGTCAGACCACAATGTACAATATATGACACCAAAGTCTTCAAATAACATGCTTATGGGCTCAGCATAAGAAACTGCAGAGACAGATATGTATGTTATGGTGCAACAGATCAGTGCAACAGAGAGGAGGGTTGTGTATTTGTCAGAGTTAGTCATAAAGAGCACTGCACCGTCCTGAGGACTTTTTTGTTTCTTTGCTACACTCTAGCTCTTAACTTGTGTTTCATCTTTACTTAAACACCCACATCAGCATATGTATATGTACTGTTTAAGAGGAATGCCCTAAGACTATGTAACACACTCAAAGTTGTGTGTCCAGAGACCTCATTGCTATAATCTGTAACATGCTGAAGGGTTTTGCTGAAAAACATTAGCCTGGATATGCACAGAGGAGTGAAAACAGGCAAGAAACTGCCTCATGCAGGTCTGGAAATCAGGTCTCTTCCCTTGAAACAATAATGTACCCCTCCTGTATCCATATGGATGCTGTGAGCACATACCAAGAGGAGCAAGATGAATCCAGGGCCAGCGATCTGCCTGTTGCAGAGGCACAAGAAGTCCTAGGGGTGGGAGGAATATGCAGCATTTTGTTCTTTTCAGCTTTTCTCCTCTTTAGATGGTGCCATTCACCAGGAAACTTAATTTCTGGTGAGCAACAAATCCTGCCAGCTCTGTGCCTGAATTGGAAGAACAGGTCATAGCTGCTCCAGGTCCTCTGCTGCTGCCTCAGGGGCCATGGTGGAGCGCTGAGATGCTCTGCCCAAATGGCCAGTGGACGGAGCTGGTCCAGGACTCCTGAGGAGGGGATGGGACCCTGAGAGTGCCCCCTTGGTCTTCCCTTGCCAATGCCCTTCCTGTGGGGAGCGCTTTGGGAACAGAGCTGGAGACAGCGGCCAAGGCTGAGCAGCTGTGGGACTGCTCCGTTTTCTCTCAGGGACAGAAACCAGAAGGGCTCCACTCGAGTAAACAAACAAACAAACAACAGACAAAAGGAAAAAGCAGGAGGCGGTGCCTTTGCACAGGCACCGGAGTGACCAGGCTGCGGCAGCGCGTGTTGTGTTTGCTCAGGGCAGCAGTAAGCTCTCCCCACGCATGGCGCGGGGCCAGGCTCTGTGGCTCTGGCAAGGCAACGCGCAGCACAAGGCAGGCTAAAACTTGGCTCTGAAAAACTTAATCCCGAGGAGCGACTTGATTACTTTTAAACGCGGCTCCATTTTTCAATTATTTTTCTCAGCATGCCTCCCCCCGGCTCCCGCGCGGGCAGGCGCCGTGCCCGTCCGGCCGCGGCCGCGCGCAGGATGCCGCGACGCGGGGGCTCCTCACTGCTGTCGGACGGCACCTCAGGAACACCCCCAAGGCGAGGGCCTGTCCCCACCTCGCGGGGCCGGGGCTTAGCAGGGCACAAAGCAGAGTAACAACCTGCCAAAACGGAGTAACAACCTGCAAACATTTTCTGAGGGTTTCGCCCCGCTCAGGGGGGATCAGGGACCCCTCGGNGAGGGCCTGCCCGCGCCTCGCGGGGCCGGGGCTTAGCAGGACACAAAGCAGAGTAACAACCTGCAAACATTTTCTGAGGGTTTTGCCCCACTCAGGGGGGATCAGGGACCCCTCGGTTGGCCCCGCAGATGGAACCGTGCAGAGTTACTGGTGCGGGTCCTAGACACACGGCTGCTGGCTGCGAGACCTCCTCCACGGCCTCCCTACGGGGCCTGCTCGCTCCGTGCAAGCTCCGGGATCCTTGCCGTGCTCTATGGTATAGGACATGCCCTTCCTATATGTTGGAATAATAAAATTTTGCCCTCTCCCAATGTTCTCCTTATTGCCCTCATCCTAATCATGCAACGTGCGCCTCTGCGGAGCCTGGTGGGTGCTCGGAAGTTGAGAGCGCCCAGCGCTCCCAACACGGAGACCCTCAGGTAAACACCAAAGCGAAACAGAATTGCCTACCCTTAGATGCACACAGTAGTAAATTCTGGTTATTTTAAGTAAGTGGCCCTTATCTGCTTGCACATCCCTGGAAAATGGATGCTTTGGCCAATGGGAACATTAGGGATTCTTCATTTTTCAGAGCTCTTTCAGATCTAAATGTAGAATAAGAGTTCATATAAAAAAGGAAATGTGGACTAATCTGGTACAATTAACCCTCTGAATTTTCACATCTCCCCAAAATATCACCTAAAACAGTACAACTGGTTTCTTCAGACAACTGCATAAATACGGGCAGCATTTTGATGATCATCCTTGAATGCATGTGCTAACTGAGCATAATGTCTTAATTTCTATCCAATATAAAGACATGAAGAACATTGAAAGTAAAATTTATGATCTGACTCAGAACTGGTCAGTAACATATGTAAATTAATAAAAAAATACCACCACCACCACCACAAACCACCTCTTCAGACATTACAGAAAGCCCATATAGCAATATTAAGGTGTCTATCATATTTTACAGATACTTGAGTTGCAAACATTTATCTGCATTAATTCACTCAAACCTTACATTGATCTTCACTGAAACTAGACAGAGATGAACTGCGAACCACTGCTCCACATTACCAAAATGTAATTACTGGACAGCCACCTGACACACACACACTTATTCTTTGGTACAGTATAAATTTTGCAGTTTTACTACAAAATCCTTACTCCCACTTTGGCCAGGCAACACAGTAAGGTGATCATTGGCATCCAGATTTGCAGGAGGCCACAAACCAGATATACCGTCTAGTCAAGATGACGATCCCACAGCCATGTGTAATTTTGAACTAATTTAATCTCCACAAGAATGTAATGTCCTAGGTAACTCTATTTTAAAATAAATCCTAGCAGACACATTATCTGTAAAGCTCACTCCAAACTGAATAGCACCTACAATTGGTGCATGGTGACAAAAAGGGGAACAAATAACTGGAAAAAAAGATGGCTTAGGGGTGGGAAAATTGTCAACAGGGTATCCGTCCTGCTTTGGGTTTGGGAAAAAGTTACCTCCAGCTACAAAGTAATGTAATGATTAGGATTAGGATTATGACTTCCAAAAGCAAAATAAGACTTACAAGGTAGATGTTTTAAATTAGCAGGGGATAATTTGTATCCATGAGTTTTGAAGACAAGATGGTTGAGAGTTTTCTGGACCGTTTTGCTGATTTTCATTGACTTTTGCAAGAATGGGCAAGCTCCAGAAGACTGGAAGAAAGAAGAGTTTCTACATTAGGTCTGGATTTGGCACTGGTGCAACCATTTTGGGAATTTAAGGTTGAAATATGGTGTTCGTGATTCAACAGGGATGTTGATAAATTGAAGAAGGTTCTGAGAAAAGCAGGGGGGATGATTAAAGGATTGGGAAGGAAGCTTTTAAACTTGAGGAGAGCCATGCAGTTAGTGCATCAAAGAGAGGGTGAAGGGTTAACTTGATCAGAGTCTCTAAGTACAGAGAGAACTTTGATAATAAAATGGTATGACAAGACTCAGAGGCCAGATATAAAAGGCAGATACATTCTGACTGGAAATGAAGTCCACGTTTCTAATAATCACGGGGACAATTTACAAAGAGCTGTGCTGGAGTCTGCAAGTTTGGAAATGTTAAACAGCAAGCTTGGAAGTTACTCCTAAAGGATTCTTCAGCTAACTTCACATGGGGATTAATTCAGGAAAGATCTGTTGCACAGGAGGTCAGGCTAATGGATTAAAAATGTCCTTTCAATCCTCATAATCTACAAAGAAGTTATGAATAAGAAATGGAAGCCAAGGCAGACCACATACCGGGGGACGGAGGCTGGACGGTGTCTGCTCCGTAGCAGCCGTGGGGAGCGAGGGGCCGCTCGTGCCGCAGGAGAGGCAGCCGTGCTCTCTGCCATCCTGCTTCCCTGCACGGCTCCCTCGCAGCTCCCACTGACCTAAGCGTTTCCGTAACACACAAGAAACAGGACTGAAAACTGCACGCAGGTTTCAGGGAGGCTGACAGGAAGCTTTTGAGAGACGCAAGTGGGACCGGCAGGGCACTTGGCACCACCCAAGCCAAGCAAGGGGGTAGACTTGATGTCCCTGCCCACACCGCAGAGGGGCTGATAGCCGGTGTGGGCGGAAAGGCAAATTAAACGGGATTCCTCACCGCGTGGAAGCTGGGCACTCCAGTGTTCCCTGGAGAGACACTCGTGTCGCCACTGGACTCGACGGGACAGATGGTGACGACTGGAATTCGACTCAGCAGCAGGTTGCTGTTAATACCGAGGCTTAGCTTCCTTTCCAAGCGCGGAACGCAAACAGAAGGGATGGCTTTGCCTTTTCTAAGCAGCGCTGCGCTTGGTGTGCTCCGTGGGGGATCCCCAGGAGACGCTGAGCTCGGGGCCACCCGGCTCTGCTGCATCTCTGAGCTTGTCCTCGGGTCCCAGTGGGGCACAAGAAGGATCTTCTTCCTACACAGAGCGCTCTGCTCTCATCTCCTTTGAACTTCATGTTTTGGGTGGTGTTTGTGCATCACCCTCATCATAATTTCACCGGTTTCTTAGACTGCTTTTAGGAATAGAATTTGGGCCAAAAGCTCCCCGCAGCAGAGTAAAATCACATCTTTTAGCCTTCTTTAGGCATCCGTTAGAGGGACAATGTCATTACAAAGGGACATCATCCTTGACAAATTCATGTTTACAATTGCTTATCATTATGTCCTCGCAGTGCTTAAAATTCCTTTCTGCTTTTTCTTGGGGTACAGGAATTCAGTTTTCCTGGTTTCTAATTCTTCTTCTCTATTTCTTCTCCTGTCTTTTTTAAAGTCTGCCTGCCGGCACACTTCTGGAATTCACTCATTCCTTCAGAGTACAAATCACTAAGGATCTGCTCACCCTGACGCCTTAAATACTCTGAAGATATATTTCAGTAAACCTAATGGTGTTGGCTAAATGTGTTATTTGACCTGATCTTTGCCTGCTTGCTCTGATTTCTTGCTTGGTCATTAATTGCTCTATACTAGAGATACAACTACAATTTCATGCTTTTTACACATGAAAACATTAGATGAGACCCCTGTATTTTCCTCCACGTCCTACAAAGAATCTATATTTATAAAAAATTGTGCGTGTTGCCTTTTTCATCTCTCATCAGTTGTAACTCATTTTCTGCATTAATTTTGCTGGTGCTGTTCGTGAACGTCCATTTTGCTTTTGCACATTCAACCTCTACCCACCTTGATCCTGCTTGTGGTTTCCTTTTGATTTTCACGATGGCCTTCTGTTATAACCCTCTATTTTCCCCACACCAGGCTAGCTCGTTTTCTCATTTGCTCTTTGTGTTTTCTCCTGCGGAAACTGCCAGCTGTGCCCTTTGCATTTGAATTCCTCCCTGTGAGAATCTGCCAAGCCCCTGCCTGGGTTTGCTGAGGTTCATTGCTATCGTCCCACTATTATCAGGACGCACACAAACCCCTCCAGACCATCCAGTCTCCTCTAGGACACGGGCCATTAACCGGTCACATCAGCTCTCCGGGGCGAGCGCCCTTCCCGGCTCCCATCTCTGCTAATCCACAACTTTCTCCTCGCTGCCTCTCTCCTCCCTGCGCTGCACGACGACTCCCCACAGGTACGATCAGCGCGGCCTCAGCATCTACGTGAGGGACTATATTTATATTAGCTGCCGGCAATAGTAATTTATTAAATTCTGGAAGATCAGCCACTAGAGGGAATCCAGCGCTTGCTGCCAGCGTGCTAAGCTCTCTCCCTTTGATCTTCTTCCCCTTACACGGCGGCATTTACTATGGCTTTATGCATAATGAAAATCTACTTTAACAGCCTTTTGATAGTCAACAACTATTTGAAATGCCTCCTCTCTGCAATGGAAATGTCTCTGCTGAGAGGCACCTAGGCGGGTTATCTCTGAGAGCCCATCCCGGCGCTCGGAGCGCTGCCGCGCTCACGAGAGCTCCCCGGTCCAGGCCTCCCCGGCGCACGGAGCGAAACGTGAAGCTCGGGGGCACGAGGAAAAGTTTGTCCCAGCCCCGCAGTGCTGGCTGCTGCGCTCGCTTCCCGGCGAGTCCACATCTTCCACGATCGCAGGGGGAAGCCAGGAGCCGGGAAAGGCCCTTGCTGCGGAGGGGGAGAACTTGCAGCTGGGAGGAAAAGGAAAGAAGCAGAGTGACTTCTTTGAAAAACCTCCTTCTGCCAAAGACATTAATTGCAGGAGGGTCTTGCAGTGCACAAGTGATTTCCTCATTCTTGCATAACTCTTTTGTCTTGGAAGAGGGAAAAAACAAGCTTGCAATGGGTTGGCAGGGCCCATTTAAGCCCTGCTGACACACTGGGGCTGGAAACTGGCTGCACCCTGTGGTTTGCATTACTTTTTTATGCATCCCTGTTTTTATGGAGTGCTAAATGGCTTAATTACATCTTACTGGTTGATTTTGCTTGCTTGCTCGTAACCTCATTAATCTGGCGCACACCATTTTCTTCCCCAAAAGGAGAACACACAGTATTTTTCCACGTAATATTTTCTTGAGGTGTGTGCAACAGTCTGACAGGTCTGATGCAGTTTAATGCACTGTCTGTCAGGAAACTACCAAATCTACATAAAGGTGCCAGTTGTGAAGAAATAGCATGAACTGGGCAGGCTAAGCCCTTTGGCAGCAGGTTCCCAACTGATTTAAGTATTTTGTGGTGGTGGTAGAGCGGAAAGGACGTACGGTTCGGTCTGTTTAATAACCTTTCACTTGTTTTTACATGAGGAGATTGCCAGCATCTATCCTGATGCTCTTCTAGGCCCTAACTACACACCTGGATCCCCCGGCGTTGTGTCCCCAAGCCGACACGGTGTGATGTCCGGCTCTTCTTCGCTAAGGAACTGCTGGGGTGCCGGGGCTGCGGACTCACCCCATCACTGCTCGCTGCAGGGGACATCCTGGGACGGAGACAAGGACAGAATGAGCTGGGAACAACAGGTCAGGGATGGAATAAGAGATGGAAAGAGCACACTCCTGGGCATCACTGCGTGGTGCGCTGACCGCTGCTTGCCCCATGGGAACTACTAACTACTGCCGGCCCCAAAGGGAAATTTTACAAAGGAGAAGAATGTTTTCTGAATTCTCTGGGCTAATGCCCATGGAGATTTCACTGAGATTTCCTGCAAACTAAAATGGCACTCACCAAAGGATTTGGACTTCACTTTGCGGTGTTCGAGGTGATCGCCATGCTATCATTTCCCCCTGTTTTGTGGCATGGTGGTATGCAGTATGCAAGCATGGGAAATGCAGGAACAGGACTTCTGTGTGATCAAATGCAGTAATTCAAAAATTTTAAAAGGCAGGGTTGATGTTTTCCCCCCTGCCAAAAATGTTACACCTACTACTCTTACAAACAACCCTCAAGACAACTACCAGTGAAAGTAATAGGAAAAACCCTTCCAGCCAGTCTTGTCCTTCTTCTTCCTCTTATTTCCCCCCACTTTTTTGTCTGCCGCTGATCACTGGTATGTTAGAAATCTCACCTGAAACAGCTGCCACCGAGACGAGCAACAGAAACTGGAAGTGACCCAAGAAGAAGCAGGGAAAAAGGCAGAGAGCAGCAGCAGCAGACGCAGCAACCCTCCAACCGTGAATGGGGGCCAGAGGGCTGGATGTCATTACACACAAACACGGGCCTTCTGCGCCACGGATCTGCCAGAAAACTCAGATTTTCCTAACAGTGACTGCAAAAAGCTTACAAAGCTGAGGGTGTCCTGCTACAGGAGTCACCGAATCTCAGCTAACAGTTTCGCATGGCATGATTCCTTTCTTTCCTTTTCCCTTTCCTTCCCTTTCCCTTCCCTTCCCTTTCTTTTTTTCTGATTTCTAAATTGTTTCTTCTGCTTTTTTTATCTTTAGCTACACTCTTTCCTCACCTTTTTATTTTCTTTCCTTTTTACTTTTCAAACCTTGGATGCCATAAAAATTCAGAATTTGGCATTTTTCTTGAACCTAATTATGCCAGAATGAAGCCTGGCTTTTATCATCTATTGCACTATTTGCTAGCTAAGGCCACAATCCTGTAAACCCATTTGCACAATACAGCTCTGAGACTCATGGCCCTTCAGTAAGCTAAAAAATCCCACGTAATGATGATCGAGTGCCTTAGTTTTGTTCAGTTCACCTATTCGTCTTGTAAAACTATCTTCTTTTTATCAAGATGTCTCTTAGGGCTCTTAGCTCTAAAATAGTTGCCATGCATATAGGGTAGGTCATTTTCTATGACAGTTTATCCAAAGCAATTACAATCATAGACGGCTGTCCTAGTTGGCTTGAGAAAAGTTGCCTTTAGCTTTAGACAGAGTGACTCCAACAGATAAATTATTCAGAAATAAAAGGGAAAAGAAATAATAGGGAAAAATAAAATTAGATGACTTTATGGCCTTAGCTCTTCTTTCTTTAACTAGAATTCTAAATTGAACTTATCACAAATGGTCAGAAAAATAACTTTTTGCTCTTATTTTTGTTTATAAAACTACTTATTATAAATCAAAGGAACTGCAATAATTCATAATTTAAAACTAAACCCCCTCACATTCCCATTGCTACAAAAGCCATTTTTCTTGCAAAAGCACTCTTGCATGACCAAAACAACCCAGCAACTCCAACTTTTAAAATAAAACACGAGAAAGGAATAAAAAGACACAACATAGAAAGATTGATTTTGGAGAAACAAAGGGTTTTCTAGTTTAGCATCCTGCATCAGAGACTAGTCAGCAGTATCTTGGAAAACTGAGAAGCATGTAGTTCGGTGACCACAGGGTAATTTCTCTATGGTTCAAAGCCTTTGTCTTTCATAGTCCTTGACAAAGCTCTCTTCCATGAACATGTAAAGCTGTGCCTTGAACCTTTGTAAAATACTGTTTTGGATCTGCCATTGACCACTCAGTTTGATGCCCCGTAATTCTTGCACCAAGAGATTCCGTATTTATCTTCTACATGCCTCTCATGATTTAACAGACCTCTGAGATATCTTCCCTCGGTCATCCTTCCTCCAGGACAGTGAAGACTGTGCGGAAGAGGAAAGGAAGAGGAGATGAAAGGTTATCTCCATGCAAAGTGACTGCAATATGCTACTAAGTCCAATTAAAGAGCCTTTTGCATCCCTTTGAGCTGGTGATCCTGCTACTGACAGTGCTGTGAATCCTGAAATACGTTTTATTTAATCCTGGGAGAAAGGACTGAGTCTGCAGAGCAATCAAAGCCTTCCTACAACTAAAAAGCAGCAGCTTCGCACCCCACTGGTTACAGAAGCGGCGCGCGAATATAGCCTAGGTGTGTCCTACCAGCTGGCAGGCAAATCCTGTAGTCATTGCCCTGCTCTAGGGCAATGCGTTTAACTCAGCCTGGTAACACGAGAGGCCGCGGTGCAAAGGAAGAGCAGTCCCCGTGTGCGGGCACACGGCGCCAGCCCCACAGGCTGGGGACAGGCCACGGGGGGCCGCAATCTCCCTGCCCGACCACCTGCGAGTGCCCGGGAGCCGCCACGACCCGAGGCCGCCGCCGGCTGCTGAGCCTCTGCGGCTGCCCTGCTCCTCCCTGGCACCTCCTCTCCCTTCCCTCACTTTCCTTGACGGAAAACTCGGAAAACTATCCGTCTCGCAGCTGAGCCCAGCCCGCAGACTTCTGTAACAGTGGCAGCCCCCAAACCAGAACTCAGTTTTCTTCGGGGGTCCAAACTCACGTTTGCCAACAGAACTGCATTCCAGGATGAACTGAGCAACNGCCGCAATCCCCCTGCCCAACCACCTGCGAGTGCCCGGGAGCCACCACGACCCGAGGCCGCCGCGTGTCTCCGGCTGCTGAGCCTCTGCGGCTGCCCTGCTCCTCCCTGGCACCTCCTCTCCCTTCCCTCACTTTCCTTGACGGAAAACTCGGAAAACTATCCGTCTCGCAGCTGAGCCCAGCCCGCAGACTTCTGTAACAGTGGCAGCCCCCAAACCAGAACTCAGTTTTCTTCGGGGGTCCAAACTCACGTTTGCCAACAGAACTGCATTCCAGGATGAACTGAGCAATCTCCCATCAGCTGTTCTGCAGCCTATGGAAAGGCAGACTCGGGAAAGAGCAGCACAAAGGGAAACCAAACAAATCACTTGCTCAATCTGTGCTTTGCAAGTAATAGTTATTATTTTGCACGTGTCCCGATACTTTAGGATTACCACTTAATTAGCTAAATATAAATAGAGTAAGCAATTGGTGCAAGTCCCACTGGAGAAAGCCCTTGGCTCTAGGATAGATCCCCACAAGAAAGCCTGGCAACAGGAAAAAGACAGCTCCAACAGCCACCTGCTCTGGATCTGGCAGGAGTAGATGGACAGAGGCTTTTAGTCCCTTTCAGGATGCTACCCTGCACAGTGGGGTATTAAAAACAGCAGCTGTGGTGTCAACATGGTTCTTTGGAGTGCTTTCAAGCCTTATTTCTTCTCCTCTGAATGAGAACATTTCAGAAGCTACAGATTAATTTCAAGAACGGGCCCTGTACAAAAGCCCTCTTTCATCCTACGTACACTTGCGGCAGGATATTATTTTCACGTGCGTTGTGACAAAGTGCAAGCTGCAGATATGCTGCGTCCTTTTCAAAGCAAAACTGTTTTCCACACGTGCAGCTCCGGGCACGCTGCTGCATCCCAAGCCTGTGCCTCTGCAACGCCACAGCCCCCTTCCTGGAGTCCGAGAATGCATTTCCTTGCAAGCAGGCATCTGCAGTCAGAGAAGTGGATTTTGGACAGCACGAAAAGTCATTTCCACACTGTGTAAAAAAGGAGTAGCGGCTGCCTTGCAAAGAGGCCTTTCTCTGGACTTCTGCAGTGTGTTGCAGCCTTCACGAGATGGGCCCTAACACCAAGTGCCCCTAACTCCTAGGAAGCTTTAACTGGCCAAGAGGTACTTTGCCAAGAGATGCTTGCTTGCTGACGCCTAATGGAAGGCAGGGAGGAAGATACCCCGTTGTTTCTAGCTCTGTGGGCACCCCAGTCTCTAAGAAGTCATCAGAACCCAGGATGCAAAAGGAAACTCAGTTGAATGGGATGAAGCTGGACCTTCCTGTTTTGCCATGTCACATGAAATTCAGCGGTGCCAAGTGAGATTTGGGAGTATCAGTCCAACCAAGGCTGACGGTACACAGGGCCTAGAGGTCCAATAAGTGAGAGCACCTCCACAAAACCCTTTGAAAAGGGGCAAATGTGCTCCTCCCTTATACAGGGCAGAAAGATGGAGATATACAGACATATAGGTGGAGCAATCAAGCGATCATCTCAGCTAAATTCTTGCACTAAGGAAAAGAAAACTTCTTGACATCAAACAAGAATTGAGCGTTACTGGGAGCATTATATAGAAGTCAGGGTCCTGTAGCACAACTAGGCTTTGCAAGCACTTGACCTTTCACGTGGATGTCCGCGCAGGAGACATCAGCGCACTTCTGCAGCACAAGACATCTGCCTGGCTCTGAATCACGTGGGCCTTTGGTCTTGTGAACCCACATAATGTCAGTCCTCCATTTCCCTCATGCAAATGTTTGCAATCTAGTTGCAGAAGCCTGGCCCTTGGTGTTTCGGGAGTGAGGGATGTGACACCCATGGCTATGACGTGCACAGATGTCCTAATAATATTTGAGAAGTCAAGAAAAAGTAATAGAGGCAGGGAAAACCCACAGCCATTTTTGAGCTTTTGACTTTAAGAGACCCACAATATTTTTCCCCTGTTGTAAGAGGAAGCTGGCAACCACGGTAGAAATAGATTTTAATTGCTCTGTTCACTGCGTTTAAGCAGTGAATTTACTTTGTGTGCAGACTAAATGCAGCCTGAACTGATAGGTGCTCTGACAGAAACTGCCAAGGTATTAGATTGTTCTGTGCAAATACACGTACTCAGAATTAAATCAGGACCTTCTTGTCACTTGCTTTAGCTCGGTTTCTGGAGCAGTGAAATCACCTGCACAGGGCAGCACCTAAGTACCAGGATTTTTTTGTGGTCATTAAAGGAGTGATTAATACTTTAGCTTGGATACAAGACACAAGCTGACGTGCAGATGCACCTAGAGGAGACGCACACGTGTTGCTGCGAACACGCTGCAGGCCGTATCCCCCAGGCGGGCGTGAGAAGCAGGTCCGGCACCAGGGCCCTCGCTGCCCGGGACCCTCCTTCACGGGCTGGGAAGAGCAGGGTCAAGCGGGAGCCGGCGGCAAGGCCGGTTCCCATCTCCCCAGCCCCAAACCCGCCACTTGGCTGCGGCCCCGCTCGAGCACCCGCCGGGACCGTATGGGGCACGCGCTGCTCCGCCAAGCCCAGAATGAAGCCAGCGGAATCGAGAGGCACCTCGGGCCTGATCTCATCAGGGTAAACAGGTTTACCAGACTGGAATCACTGCTGGAAAGCTCACCGCCCCTGGCGGGAAGGCAGCCGGGAGCCCGTGCTGGTAACAGGCAGGGCGAGCAGCGAGCACGGTACCCGCTCCGCTCCCGTCCTCCAGCTGCAAGGCAGAACTACTTCAAAAGCCAGCCTGCAGAATGAAAAAAAAAAGAGGAAAAAAGGAGGAAAAAAGCACCCGTTAATCCGCCGCGCGCGTTTCCCAGTCCCTTCTCAAGGCCGCCGCTCGCCGGGACCCCCTCCGTGCGCTGGGTAATTGCCCTGGCGCTTGCCGCGCCGCTCGGAGCGGCTGTGCGGCGGGCGCAGCTCCCCTTATCGCGCCGCGTCACCCCGTCCCCGGCAGCGGGGGGGACGCCCCGGCGCCCGGGGGACCGGGCCCGCGGACAGAGCCGCTCGAGGCCAGCGGGGCGAGCAAGGAGCCCCCGTTGGACACCGGGGGCCGGTCCCTTGCTGACGGCGACGCGGCGATCAAAGTTATTATCCGCGCGTACAAAGCTGGGCCTTTAATTGAACCGTGCGGGGCAGCCTTTGAGGGGAAGTGCTCAATGCTCGCGGAGAGCCAAGTGGCGTTAGGAGAAAAAGAGCAGGAGGGAAGGAGCAAGAGAGCTGGCATTTATCAAGCAGGCTGCTTTATATGGAAATGTAATGAATACGGCTGATAAAAAAGGGGAGAGACAAAAGTTGTGAAGTTTCCAGCTGTGAGGGAACTTCAAAGTGTATTCAAATGTCACATTGATTTTCCTTCAAATCTCTAAGTAGGAAGTTTTTCAAAAGAGGAATATGATCCCCTATTTTATCCACTAATGTTTTATCTACAAAAAGGGGAGAAAAAGCACAGTGTTTTCCTTTCACATGATATAATCCCTATATTGGAAGTCTTTATCTTTTTTTCCTAACCAATGATTTCTGCGGTGTCTTTGAAAATGGCCGTGTCTTCACCAGCTTTGCGTACCGTGGGCTAAGGTCTGAAGAAGTCAGGTTCGGAGATGCAGCCTTAGGTGGAGACAGGCAAGGGTGAGCCATGCCATAGCGGGACCTCATTGCCCCAGTGCTCCAAGTAGGTAAGACGGTATTTTGTCTCCTGGAAAGAGCAGCTTTGGAAAGAGCTCCTGGAAAAAGACTCTTTGGGAGCTCTCTGAGAAGAGGCACAAGCCAAGAACACCTTCTTTGATGGGGATAATATACACCTAAAGTAGCACAGTAGAGTCTTGCTAATTCTTTAGGCAGTAATGCCGCTCAGCTTAAACAATTCAGTTAGAACACGAATCTGACAACGTGATCATATGTCATGTTCAACACCTTATCTTGGTAGCAGTCACCAGGAAGATCCCATTTCACGCACTGAAAAACTGTTTGCCACCTGTCCTGGATGACCCCTGCTGTCTGTCATAATTCAGTAGAAATTCTGGGTAGGAGCTCCGGAAAACAGCACACAATTAATGCAAGAAAAGTCATCAGAGGGAACGAAAGACATTTTATGGTAAACTTTGAATATCTGTATTTCTTCTTGCAGTCTGGACTCCTAATGTGAAGGAGGAGTCTATGCAGCTCTACATCACATACTCTCTAGACAAGCAAACCCCGAAGGCAAAGGAACAACAGATGTATTGCGTTTTAAGGCAATGTGATTCCTGAGCTCACAATCTTACAAGGATATCTTTAAACCAGAGAGGCATCCTGCTCGGGATGCCTAAGATATTAGGACTGCAGAAGACGACAGATCACGTCTGCTCACAAGAACTACTGCACTCACCAAAAGTGACTGAAGGTTTTTCTTTTTTTTTTTCCTTTGTTATTTTTTTTTCTCTTGCTTTTCTTAGCATTTAGCCCTCCTCTTGAGAAATCCCAGAAATGGAAAAGAACACATTCTCCTCTTTACCCTGTTTGGTTCCCTCACATGTGGATTTCAGTGCTAATACCGTTAAATCCAGGCAGAACATGCTCAGATTTGTGTGGACAGTGGCCCAGAATTTGGATTTCCTCTTTAAAGCGCTTTGCGTTTGGGCCTCAGCTGTTAGCGGCAAGGGCACTTCAGCTGACTGCCCAAGTCAGCTCATTTGTAGAGGAAGAGTAAACAGGGTGACGAGCAGCGGGGTGTCTGTGCCGAGGCTCCAGCTCCCGTACTCCGCGGAAGGGCAGGCAAGTGTGAAATAGAGCAGTGCTAGCCAAAGCACTTGTGAAACAAGGATCGCTTCACCCACGTATCTCAAACAGCAAAAACCTGACGTTGAAAAATACAGAATTTATAGCAGGATAAAAAAAAAAAAGCGTCGGGATTTTTTTTTCAAAGGTTTTAGTAGCCACTTGTACTCCCAGGTGGAGCTCCCCACTCCCACTGCAGGCCCCTTTGAGGTCAAAATAACCATGACTATAACCCCTCCCTGTAGAAACACTTGCAGTGCTGGCTCTGGGGCAGCCTTCTGGGAGGGATTCCTTGAGGAAAATGTCTGCTGTGGTCAGTATTTGCACAGGCCCTCTCTTCGCCAAGGTTTTGCAGTAGGAATAAAGCAGGGCTCTGACTGCAGAGATTTTCTCTGTGGGTGGATCTGGAATACCTGGAATACCTGCTAAATGTCTAACGCAATTGGAGATAAGATCTGAATCACAATAAATGTAATTCTTCGTCTCTATATGGAAATATCAATTCATCTTGCTCTTGCTTTGTAACATAAATACCTGCTTCTTAAGCAAACGGAAGGGCGCTTTCCTCGTGCCGCATTTTCAGTCACCTAAGAGAGGATTCACGCTATCCTCTCAGGGAGCGGGTTGTTTGTTATTTAAATTCCATTGACAGAGAATTTATCTGCCTTCACGCATGTATCCAGCTTACTAATAGCAAACTCCCCTCCAGCAATCCCCTCTTTCAGAGTGCTTTTCCCAAAGCTTTATAAAAATCCAGGAAGATTACAGCCATTCAGCTATAAATTTATCTGGGCAGGAATTTCCTGCAAACCTGTGGGTGTGTTGTGTTTTACTTCCAAGCGAAATCCAAAGATTTCTCTTGGATTAGAGAGTCATTATTTACCCCTGTGGGTGGTACCACGAGTGGGTCCAAAATTCTAATTATCTCAGGCTTGCACTGTACGCAGACCCTTGGATTTCCTTCAGGCTGAGATTAGGCTCATCGGGCCACAATTCTTGTAATTGCACTTTTATTCTGTTAGAAAAGAATAATAACTTTTATTCTAAGTAGAAGCATCAGGCTGAATTTTCCCCTTTGAAGGGAACAGCTGCTATTTTTAATGATTTATTGCCAGTATCTTCCCTCTTTCGCACTTTATTTCTTTCAGAACCCCCCGATGAATACCATCTGGTTCAAGTGATTTACTACGCTTGCATTTCATGAGCTGCTCCACGACATCCCAAATTAAGACAAGGAAAATATAGTCTGACTTTCAGGAAAAATCTTTCTGACAGATCTATTAGACTATGGAGTAATCTTTCAGTGGGAGTCTCATTGTCTGAGACATTTATAGCAAGAGTGGACAAAGCACGGTGAAATATACTGCAGGGGACAATTCTGCATTAGCAGAAGGAGGGTCTAGATATATGGCTCGGAAACTGAGCCGTTCAGAAAAATTTTAGGGAACTATTTTATGTCAGAAAATACAGCTCTGACAAAACTAAAAATAGTTCACTGAACTGTACTGATTTTGGAGAGGATTATTTTGAAGAAAAAAAAAGGGAAAAATTAAATGTCAAAATACCATATTGTAGCACCTTCTGTATGAAGAATTTCATTTTTTATATCAAATGTGTTTATCCCATATCTGAGTACAATCTGAAGCAGAATTCAAACTGAAAAGAGAACGTTTCTGACGCTCCCAACTGACCGTTCTTCCCTCCAGAACTGTACTTTTGGAGAAATAAGGAAATTCAACCATTTTGTTCTGGTTGAAAATGAAAGCAAATTAGAAATATCATACAGCGTCAGTACTGAAAATTGTCTTTCAATGCGCCTCTGAAAGTTCTCCATGGCAAATGTCATCTCTTTATGCATCAAGTTTATGATATATTTCTCTGAATTTGCCCTTTCCCTAAGTCATTTCAGTGCTTAGTGCCTCAGTTCCTTCCAGATCAAAAGCAGAAGGGGAATGTTCATTTTGCTCTGAGAAGCAGAACTGAAAGGCACTTCATAACAGCTTATATTTTTACTACTGAATATCCTTTCCATTCCCCATGACTTGACTTCTTTATTGTCCTCAGGTTGCTTTTCAGTTGGGTCTGCTTTCATTGATGTTCTTTATCCTTCCAGCTATAATATAATTGGAAATCTTAATCACGGTTGAAATCTCTCTAAAGGCAGATATGGAGAAACAGCCCAACTCGGAGGTAGATAAGACTTTTTTTTCCTAAAGCTTCGCTAGCCAGAGAAGTTCCTAGAAGCCTTTTTGTCCTCCTTAGGAGCAGGAGACCACATACAGGCTTCTTATACAAACAAATCAACTTTCGAAAGGGATAAAGCCTAATATTTGCTTTTGATGTCCTGGGATATGACCAGGGCTCAACACATTTTAAAATTAGTTAGCAGCAGAATACAGCCATGCTGGAAGACTGCCAGTTGTTTCATTTTGATAAATGCAGAAGGATTCTTCAAGTATACTGCTGCACTTATTGTTTTTTTCCCCTTTTAATCACTATTTGAAGGCAAATACCTTCCACAAACGAAAACAATTTGCAAAACCAAACACTACTGGACCCTCACTTCAATTTCTCCTAGAGTGAGTCACTTCTCCTTTTCTCACAAAAATAAACTCTTCTACCACTGAACTACTAGTGGCAAAAGACCTTCCGTGTCCCTAACAAGCCCTGGAGGCCTCTCATGCACTGAATCGCATCTTTGGGGAGGAAAGATGAGAAGGTTTCGAGAGCAGACCATGTCCATGAGCTTGTCCATGTCTACTACATTAACTGACAGCAGATAATGACATAAAACCAAGCATGGTAGCCAGGTTTCCCCAGCAATCTTACCTGTTTAAGGTATAGTCGTGCAGCGCATGGTTGTCCCCAGGGGGATCACAGGAGGGTCCCACAAGAGAAGGCGCTTGAATAGATGGTAACTTTAAGTAACAGAGTCCTCAGTTTCATTCTGTGGGGAGAAAGAAGAAAATTAGAGTCCCAGGCAGGCTGTGGTAGGTTGAAAACATTACAGGAATATTCTGAAAGATTTAATGTCTTAATGAGACTAGCCAGTCTGCAAGGAGAGGACTGCGTCAGAGCCTTCTGTAAAGCCGCAAGGGCTTAATGGGTCTTAACGTAACACAGATGCACCGTCCTCACATATCTTTGGTCTGGCAATATTTGAATTCATCGCATAACTTTGTTTCTGTAGGTTTTGAACATGGGGAACAGGTGAAAGACACTGCTGATATGTTAATACAATCACATTGCGTTTGTATATATTTCTATAAACCTTTTGCATAAATACATGCAAATTGTCTTTGGTCTTTACTGGGAAAGGAGTGATCCCATGAGACATCCCTCTGCCCCAGGCAGACAGCATTGCCCTTCCAGCTACCACCGGACCCTTAACCGCTGGATTTTAAGGGACCTGCACAATGTTTAATTTTTGCACAGCGTTCACGATGGAGCATTTCCCTTAAAACTGGCCATTCCTTGGCTGCACCAAAATCAAACTGTTCAGTGAGGACAAAGCCCTTCTTTCCCCTCAGAGTGCGGGAAGAAGCACTTTGAGAAACCAGTGCTGTGGGGAGGGCATGCTGGGCAGAAGGGTTTTAACTCTCCTTGCTCACCCCCGTGACTGTGGAGCAGGGAACCGGGCACCGCAAGGTATTTCTGATATTACGCATGCAAGGACGTGGTGTTTTCAGTTTTAAAGACAGGATTAAACAATGAAAAAAAAAAAAGTTCTAGCCAAAAATTAATCCTAAAATGACTTGTACAATCAATAGCGCAGAGATGGCTATCGCAACAGCTGTGTATATCTGTGATACACACGAAGTTTTGTTAATCTTCTCTCTTTATCTGCTCAAACCTTGCCCCTAGATCTAATATTTGATGAGCAGTTTTAACGATTCCCAGTATGTTTGTCTGGCTCATGTCCATTCATGCACTGAAACGAGTGGCATCCAGTAGCTAAAGAAACGCTACTAGAAAGCGTTAGCTAAACGCTAAAGAAATCACGTGAAATCTTTTCACATAAAGACAGACTACACAAAGTTTTCTGTTAACATCTGTCCTACGGAAAGTAAAATATTTCAGATTCTATAATAGCTTTGCATGGTCTTTCATTCCTCAATTAACATCAAGTATCATTTTTTCTTAAGACAGCAGACATACTCACCGACCTTAAGTTTTGTTGTCCAGACATTACTACAAAAAAAGACCTTATAACATTTCCAGGTAAAATATTATCATGTACTGAAGTAATAACTATGAGGAAAAAGAAGCAGGCATACAAACAGCTCTCAAACAAGAAAAGAATCATAAAAACTATGTTCTAAAACTTTAGTCAAGGTATCAGGAAGCATATTTGTATTTCACTTTTACTTTGGACAATGTACAAATGCAATCACTTGCCATTCTGCCTATGCAAGAGCAAAATTAAGGCAAATGTTATCAATTTTACTGAATCTGTGGCAAGAAAACCAAGTCTCTTGTGAAACAGCATTAAAGTATAATTGACCATGTTACCTCCTACCTCCAGGGGCTAAGTTATTGCCAGATCAGAAAGGTCACATTTTAAATAACAGTGGCTGCTTTAGATCCACAGAATATTACTAATGGAAAAAGCAGTCATAATGCAACTTGATAATTTTATTTTGTTCTTATTTTTTTTTCTTCTTCTTATTTTTTTTTAATTTTGGATGCAAAACCTTCCTCAAAGGTTACATAAAAATAGCCACCTGAATGTAAAACAGAACCTCATGACAATCTCACTTCTAATTGTTTGCTTTTGGATGGTTGGATTCTAGCACCCTTTTCACATTATTGCCTTACTTTTACTATTTTCAACCACGGTATGCCTTTACCTCCATAAGAAAAGAAGATGAGAACAGGACCTTTAGACCCTGCAGGTAAAAATCAGTGTAGATGATTCTGGGTCAGAACTGATAGATATTTTGCAGTCCCGTCGGGAACAAGAGAAAATATTTCTAATTCTTTCTTCAGTAGACATATACATAATTGACTCACGTTACCTTTACAAGATACATCACTTACCATAAAAGGACTATTTTACAAGCCATCAAAAAATATATATATTTTGTACAGGAAAGGTGAAAATCTAAGAGGACATTGCAACTTACCTGCAAGTAGCCACTGCGTTCCCCAAGTGTCTCTAAGGCAAGCAGAAACGGCAGTTCTGCTCATGGGCATGCCTCTTCCTCGCTTCTGTAATTCCAGTAAATTCTGCAAAGTTCCTCCCAACCTACACAAGGAAAAACCACTGTCAGTGCAACTCCGTTATATATCTTCATCTGCTCAAGTCAATTAATTTGAAGAAGCAACATACAGGCAACATTAGTTATTTTATTTATGAATTAGTTGTCCCTGGAGTCTCTTTCTAATAACAACGCCAGATGGTGTTTCAAAAATATAGTTTCTTAAAAGTGAGAGATACTATTCAGAGGTACTGCAATTTGATTTCTGACTTTAGGTCACTATATTATCAAGTGAATTTGTATTTTCTCAGTTTTCAGTGCGAGAAGGTCAAGGGGGTCTCCTGAGAGACAGATTAAAGGAGACAAGAGCAGACCATGCTCTAGTCTGTATAAAAATATGTGCCTGTGAATCACACGCTAGACCAAACAGTCTTGTGAGGGGCCGGGGAGATGGTTAATTCGAGTGCTACCTGTTAACGGGAACACTTTCATTACTACAGACTTATAGTTTCATACACATAGAACTACTGAAAAATGCCTATTGGAATGCCTTCATGAAAAATCATTATCCAGGTTTAAAATTCATTTTTTTAAATAATTTTAAAAAAATAATTAAAAAATAATTTAAAAAGAATTTTAAGTGTTTTAAATTGCTGTAGCACCTAAGTACTACAGCACTGCAGTACTGCTCTAGGATAATTCTGGTGCTTTCCATCATTAAAATGATGGCTCTGTAGAAGAATAAACCCATCCAGCAAAGCTCAAAGACTCAGGACCAAAAGGAGCAGGTCAGGCTGTTCACGGAGCAATTCTGCAGAGCAGGAATAACACATCCGTGGCTGCATTCACCTGTCATTTTCCCTGAGCAAGACACATAACATAACCACTCTTTGCCACCGAGGCATAAGGATAAACACAAACACAGAAGACAGATAGCAACGGAGATCCGTCCACGGCTGAACATCTCTCATAAACCTCTTCAAGTGAGATAGACACATTCTTGAGAGCAGCTGTCTGGTTCTTACCTTCCCTACCATGGTAGGCACTTGGTGGACCCCCATAGACCAGCTCGGATCAGTTGGATTTCCCATGACCAGTCAGGATGTTGAAAACCTCCTTCAAAATATATTTAATGACTGCATGAGTTGGTTTGCCACCAGGTAGAGAAAAAATAAAATATAAGTTAGTTTTAACTTTAAAAAGAGTTAAATTTAAACATTATCCTCTATTGCTACCATAGATCAATTAAACACTTACTGAATCCCACGTGGAATTTCATTTTTTGAAAAATGAAATTTTTTACTTTCTTTTTTAGAAAGTAAAATTATTTTCATTACTTGAAACATGCTTTGCAATTTGGAAAAGTCTTCTAATGCTTTAACATATTGTAATACCAGTTATTTTTCAAATACTTTTAATATACTGCTGTTTCGAAATCTAGAGAAGGTCATTACAAAATGAGACTTATAAATTAAATGATCTGACTGGCAGCAGCGGCCTAAGAGATAGGCTTTTATGATAAAATCATCATGTAGGTAAGATATAATTAATCTGAACTTCTTAGCCTTACACAGATAATCATTTTATTCACTCGTATTTTAAACCTCACAGAAAGAAAAACAAAGATGAAAAGAAAAAGATTCATCTGGTTTAAAATGCAGCATTTTCTTCATGAGGACTTACTGGAGCAGAACACGAACAAGCCTGTTGCTAGATTCATGAAAGAAACAGCAAAAATGTAACTCAGATCTTAATTTTCAAAGAGACCGTGTTCTAATTTCTACTCTTTCTTTGAGAAGCTATAGCAAGAATATAAAAACTCCTACACTGGTCATGATTATAATAGATTATATTATTTTATAGTTTCATACACAGAAAAGTGCTACAGTGTTTCAAAGCAGATTAGGAGTATCCAAAGAAAAGATGTAATTTCAGGAATGAACTGTAGAACTGCTTTTTACTGTGTTGAATATAACTCCAACGCTAAATTCAGAAACGTAACGTGATATGAATCAGAACTTCATAGTTCGGATTGTAAGTAAAGCCAGGCCTTTCTTAGGTTACAGGTCTAAATGAGTTTCCTGTAACTGCTAAAGTAATTTTAGGTTAAGTAGCAATGAGATCTACTGGAATTAGGAGAGACTTGGATCTTCCAACACAGTGCCCAACTCTGGTTTCCTGTCCATTAAGATACTTCAGAGTTTGAACAATTTTTCTGGGTGGTTTGACTTGCTTTCAGCAATGCACAGAAACTGCTATAAATACTGCTGTTTAGTGCTTGCATGTATGGCAAAAACTTCCCACCAGCTACAGGGCAAACACAGTTTATTCTCTTATGCCTATGTCAGTATGATTCATCCAGACGAACCCGAGTCCTACATAACAATAACAAGGACTGTGTCTGAAGTAATGACTTCAATCGAAAAGTTCTATTTTGTAACCAACTCTTAAATCACCCACTCTCCAGAATTAGGTATTATAGGAAGTGCAAGCATCATGGGTCATGAAGAGGATGGGATTCAAAAAGAGCTGGGAGTCGGGCGAGTTAGGAGCTAGATGTAATGATGCTTTTGCGGTTGGTCCATTCGCTTAGACCCGCACCAACAGTTAGCAAGGAAAATGCCTATCGATGCTGAATAAGGTTAAAAGATGCAGTAAAGAGCAGAGGAGGAGTGAAAAAGAATTTCAGACTGAAAATGAAGAGGATATGGTTTTGACAGGCAACAAGGAAATGCAAGAATGGCAGGTGGGCTCACACGGCCCATCGAGGTGTAGCACTGGGCTACACCGAGCTGGGTCCATCCTCGACTTTCCGGATCAGGCTCCCGGCACAGATTGGACCCCTCTATCATGGCAGCACGTGTCTCCGGCGCACACCCCCCCAGAACAGCCTCCCCGTGGGGTTTTGCGAATCCAACGGGAACACCGCGGGAGCGGGAGCCGGCGCAGGCTCCGCTCCCCGCCAGCCGCGACGCACGCTTGCAGCCACACGGGGTAGAAGAAAGCTCCAAAAGGAACTGCTTGAGAAAGCAGATCGATTTCTGATCGTTACTTTGCTTTGGCTTACGCCCAAGGTTTCCAAAGGAAATTGATATCTTAAAACTTTAATTCAGAGGCTGCTCAGTATTCTCAAATATATTCGGTAAAGGGGATAACGTCAATACCACTATCGACATTTAGAAACATTCAGAGGAGTAAAAGCTTGTATGTGCTTCTTAAATAAGCAAGATTACCTAAAAAAGGAAAAAAAATGTTTCTGTGCTACTTTTTTTCTTAACTAAAACATGCCACGAGACTGTGAATATTAGTCCCTCTGTATTAGGATGATATTTTTTTTCTTCAAGCATCTATTAGGTCAAACCATTCAGTTTATGGAAATTACAACAGAGTCTACTTTGTTTGTTTGCAAACTGCCAACGGTATTATCTGTCAAACCTCAATTAAACTTACCTCTGTATCATATAAAAAGTATGCATAAGCACTAACTAAGCAGAAGAGTTAATTAGCTGAAATATGTTAGCTCTGCACCAAGGAAACTATGAATATTCATCCACTCTGTTACACAACAGGTAATTAGCTATTCTGTTTATATATTTTACTATGTCAATTGTGTCATCAGCTACTGTGTATTTTCTCAGCTTTTTTTTTAAATATCACTCTAAGTTCATAGTTTAGATCTTTTGAAAAAATGCACACACACACACACACACAAAATACATGCATACATATGTAGAAAATTATTATGGAGTTTCTGAACATGACCATACATTTAAAAATGTGTGAAAGTATGTGCATCAATGTCATACCCAAAATGGGGTTCAACTCACAGAAACTTGCCTTGGCAGCTTTCATCGAGTGCTATTGAAGTTTACAGGCCCAGGACTCAAAGCTGTGAGTACGCAGCACCATGTGGCACCCATTTTTATGTAAGGTACAAGGGAAACTTATGCACCAGACTCGTAATGTATGAAACATTAGTCCTTGTGTGAAAAAAAATGTCTCCTTCAGGGAGATGGGAAAGTAGATCATGGCAGAGAGAAAGACAGATCTCACAGAGAAGTGAGAAATGTATGAATTTACAAAACAACCCGTCTAAAATGTGCTTTGCCCACGGTCATTCTGTATTAGTAGAAATCATGCCTAGTTTTCACCCTTCCTTCCACAGAGCTACGGTCTCATAGTGAGCTACGTCCTTCAAGAGCTCTGCCAAACCTTGCCATCGTCTACTCCTGTAGGCAGCCTTGCATGGTGTTAGAAGACGACAACAAACCAGGCTCTACATCTCCCTTGAGCTCATTCTCATTTCTAGTGTATTTTCGCTCTGCAACCTTTAGTCTTTTCCTACCCAAAGCCCATGCAACCAAGAGCTCATTCCCAGCCATGAAATGCCTCATATCAGTGACCAGCATTTTGGGACAAGTCGTGAAAGGCCTTTGAAGATCCCCAGAGTGTCCAGCGCAGCTCCCCTTCCATGCGCATCTACAACCCGGATTCCTACATGCAAGGAGAGGGAATAAGGAGGAACACAAGAGTTGTGGCAGATCTGGAACAAGTTATACCCCAGGGGCCAGGAGCTGTGGGCAAGAATGACCAGGCAGGCCCTCCCTCGCATCTACACGCTGCATTTTGTTACCTCTCACAATAGTTACATAAATATTTATTGCTGGGTCTCCTACAAAAATTAAGGTCACTTGCCTCCATAAACTCTGAATAGGTACATAATTAGATGGTGAATATTACTTTTCTTATTTGGCATTATGTCAAAAATTCTGTTTTATTAGCATCCATTTTATAAGCCACAAAAATAACAGTCCTCAGAAACAATGCCAGTCAGTGCAACTACTATGTTCCCTTAAAAAAATTATATATATTTGTACATTTTTAGGATTCTTTCTAGCTTTACTTCACAATTAGTGAAGCTTGAAGTCTTCACAGTATTTCCCTCCATGGCAGAAATCACTCTGTTTATAAATAATTTTTCTTGCATTATGGTAATCAGGCTCTGCAAAACCAGTTATGATTTCCCATGTCTTAAGGCACAATAAAAAGTATGTAATTATGTAACTTAAATTCTGTCATATGTATAGGAGTGGAAATAAAGGCTCAGAAGGGAGTTTTAATTCCAGCAATTCCTACATTTGGGTGTGCAGATCAGAGAACGGTCCCTGACCCTGCTCCTCACTCCCAGTCCCTGACATCAGCCCAGACCCACCACCCAGACCTTGCCTTTTGGGTACAGGCACAGCTGAGAATACTGCCATGCAGCTGCAGTCTTACATGTGGGCTCAGTATTGGTAGGAAATGAGAAACATAAATATTTGCTGAGAGCAAAGAAATGGAGAGAAAGAGGAATTTTGGTTCTAGTGCAGCTTCTGAATACAGTTTAAGCCCCTCTGCTCATTCCCCGACACTCCAAGCCCTCTCTCTCTTATGATTAAACAATTTTTTCCCTGGATTTGTAAATCCATAGTTTATCAACCTTTTACAGTCACCTCAGCTCCTTGAATCCAATTTCCTTTTCTCTCCTATTTCAATTTGCTGCCTCCTTGCTCTGAGTATACTCTTTCTTCATGCCCAAACACGCTCCTTCTCACTCCCACTCACCACTGGCTTCTGGCTCCTTTTCCCTTCCCTTAGTTGTCCAGTATCTCCCTCTTCCTGGGTATTTACTCTATCTTTCTGTTTCCCCAGTCTCTGTATTGTAAAATAAATCTATAGCTTAACAGCTGAACCTCTAATGTGTCACTCACGAGATAACATGAGATTTGTTCCTTTTACAAATATGTATTTTTGATTACATATTTGATCTTGTAAAAAGAGAACCAAGAGATCATATGCATTTTCTGCTTTCCCAATTAGCAGACAGAAAAGACCCTTCAAGCAGGAAGGTTGGAAGGTGCTGGAAGGTATCCTACGAATAGCGCACATTTTTAGCCATGCTTGGCTCAGACCATTAAGAGATTACCACGGAAATTAAAAAAGGGTTTCTAGACTGGAATATATCACTGTCGATCAATCTTATCAAAGAAACGATAAGATAAAGGTGGGTTTTAGAAAGACCAGTATAAATCCACCCAGGCTGAGTATAAATCGACCCATGCAAATGTAAATGGATGGTAGCTGTATTCTTGCTTTCAGAAGATATAAAAACTGCAAAATTTTGATGCAAATGTCACATATCACAACCATATGGAATTTAAAACAGAGTTTTGTGTCTACATTAATGAAACCCCATCATTTGAAAGCAAAACAAAAAGTGTTTTAACAAACAAGAGTGGAGAACAGTGGTGATTTGGTAGAGAGCGCTACTATTGACCAGCTGTGGAATATCAATTAGGAATTCTCTCATATTAACTTAAACAGGGCAGATAAATTATAGTGGAAAGTATAGGATACAAACAAATACACGAAAACTCTCCCACCAAAACAAACAAATGCTAAATAAATAATTTCCCTTCTACCCTGATATTCACACACACACATGCTAGTGCTTCCCATTCATTGTAACCAGACGATCCAACTTAAATAGGAACAGGACTGTTCACTACAATGTAAAGACTCGTTTAATGCAGTGTGTGTGTATGCAATGAACATCCTATCCACCTTCTGTGTCAGTGAGTCAGAGAGCAGAAGCAACTCTCTTCTATAGCAGAGTTTTAATTTTCTAAGACTTGTCTTGGTTTCTTTGTAAACTATTAAGCTAGTTCCTATTAGCATTTAAGACAAAGCCATAGCATGATGAAAATGTGTTTTGTTGTGGGCTGTGTGTGCACATGAAATTCACCCAGCCTGGCCATGCCCTTTTAGAAATCTTGAGACAAGTTAGTAGCGTGTAATAAAAGTACTTTTTAGCAAAAATCTGTTGTGATCTTGGTGATCAGCAGGTGATCAGCAGGTGATCTTGCTTTGTCAAATAGCATTTAGACAGCACTGTGTTGAAATGACACACACACGGACTATAATCTGGAAAACAGCAATATAAAAGACACCTAAATCAAAGCAGGTTTTAGATTTCTAACAGATAAGAACAGCATAAACAGATCACCAAAAAGATCCCCACCCTCTTTACATAGTACACTATGTTATTTTTTCTGTCTTATGGAAGTCCTTTTGCTATTATTGTATTTAACAATAATTTCTTCAGTGGTTTCTTGGAAATCACTCAGAAAGGAGATTAATAGATAAAGGTCTGAGAAAAGACATAAATATTTCATACTTTGAAACTGTAGTGCAATGGATGCATTTAGACAAGCATTTACATAATAAAAAGCTGAGCGACCAGTATGGTACTGGCATCTCTGTGTGAATGTGAAGTGAAATAATATAAATTCCATAGGAAATATTGCGAGAAAGGACGTCCTTTCTCACGGAGTGAAAGTGGACTCTACCACTAGAGTACCACAAATGTGCTGAAATGAATCCCAAGTAATGCATCTCTTTGGGATTATTACAATCATTTAATTCATCCTCTCTGACAGGCCTTTTTCTCCTATTACAAATTATTAATATCTTGCATATAAATTCACACTGGTTACCTTATTTTTCCAAAATTGTTTGATCTGCATTTGAGCATCTAACTCGATTCCTATACTGCTGAAGTGTAAGAGAAAGACATTTCCCTTCACAACACAGAAACTTGTTTACAGAACAAATACATATTTTGATTAGCTCCCTACAGTGGAAATACTCTGTAATAGCCAAAGTCCTAAAGTAAGCCTGAACTTGAACCTTGCAGTTATGTCTTGGATACAATGCAGGGGCTGACCCTTACTCCTACATCAGGCTCAATTAAAGAAAAATAAATTCAGGTATCTCTTGCATTTTGTGCCAAACTTAGGGATATGGTTGCAGAAGCAGAAAGCTGGGTATAAGTCCAGTTTTGCCTGATTTTATTCTAATACCTCTGTTGGTGAAAGACTTCAGAAATAGGTAGGCAAAAAGCTTGCCTCTACATCATACAAACGGGATCAATATAAATGTGATTTCTGGGAGGAGCTGGACTGTAGCCCACAGGCAAACATCTGCCCACATTCACAAATGGCAACGGGGCATGGTTGGGTTTGGGACATGCCCTCGGCGCTGTAACATGAATTTCAGAATACATTTCCTACAGACAAAGTAGGTGACTTGCCAGACGCGAGGAGACAAGAAAAGTGCAGTAGGTAAAATTTATCCTTATCAGAACGCTCCTCTGCTGAGGCTGAAATGTGGATGAATCCTGACATCACCAGCAGGTGACCCTGCAGCTATTTTGCTGTGCTGTTACTGGCAGCACTTACAGGAAAGGACTACCTTAGCCAAGATTTATGGAAATAAAGAAAAGGAATTTAATAAGTAGAGGAAAATATACTCGAAACTTGTAGAAAATATAGAATATCTCATAAACTGCCACTTTGCAAAATATGAATAACAATTCTATTTCCACTTAGCAGAACACAACTCATATAAATGTCCTGGCAAAAAGTCAAATTTCCCAGGAAGGAGAATAAATACAGACTCTGCATACTGACTTGCAAATATATTTCCACCACCAGCACATTCCACCATAATTGATTCTGATCCACTCGGAAAATTTGACTTCATATGAAATTATTTTTATTAACCACGAAAGGCACTCGCAAACCCCCTCTCTGCTTATATTCACGTCAATGCGAGGCCATCCCGTCCAGGAGGGTTGAGCAGAGCACAGAGCAGAGCCCAGCCCAGAGAGTGGGAGACTTTCAACTCATCAGTCAGTAAGACATGCCCTATCCTCGGGCATATGGATATGGCTCTCACTGTAACTCCACGTAAAAACGAACTTTAAGAAAATACTTTTAAGTTTATGCTTGTCTGATGCCTGAGATAACTTTGCAAGAAAGTGATGTATTTACTACTAGCCATAAATCCAGGCTGGATCGTGAATCACTTTTAGCTGACTCTAGCTACAGGATTTGGGAACACAGTCTTTTTCTGGCTTTCAGCTATGAAGTTCATTCTAAAAAAAAAAGGGATTTTGTTCCGTCTGTATAAAAGCCTTAACACAGGATGAACAGGATACAGAGGACACTGTAGCATCTCTGAAACCATCCTTATGTGACTAGGAGCAGATAGCAATTTTTAATATATTTCCATAGTGGTTGTGTTAAACATGTTGCTTGCTCCAGGCGCATGTGGAGACTGTGCGACATCGGCATTTTAAGGCAGCACAAGCTGACACTGACACCAAGAAATGGTCCTACTCTCTCCTCACCCCTGGCTGGTTGTGCCATGCCTGGACCTCTCCTTCATGTCTGTGGGGACATGAAGAACCAGATGGAGGAACTGGTCGGGGTTAAAACTAACCACAAAAAGAAAAGCAACAGTCTGAACAGTCTCAATCCTAACGGCAGTGCTAGTGTCTGTAGGACCAATACAAGTGTGTGTCACTCATTTTAATGCCAGCAGAAGGCAAATCCTGCTTCCTATTTCCATCTCTGGTGGTTTCCAGATGGCAAGTGAGATGGCATGCAATTCTTTCCTAATTGCAAATGGCCAGCAAACATGAATGCAACTTGTTTCTAGCTGTCACAGTGATAACACCACTACAAATTCAACAACACAAGGATAGTAGTAGTTCATATGGCCAGTTTAACAGATAACTTGTGGAATTATCTCAATCCCAGGTACCAGCTGGGCAACAAAACGTGCACATGGACAGCACATGCCCCATGCAGCCACAGCCCTCAAAGTGCCCTTTGCTATTCTTCTTGCTAATTCCTAACATGTCAGGGAATTTGGGGGTTGCTAAGGATAGAAGAGCAGGGAGATGCAAACCTCCATTTTGCAAATGTCTCAGTTGTAAAAGAAATCATCATTTTTCTTGATAAATATGGTAGTCCTCTCTTTTTAAATTCGCTTTCTTGGCTTCCAGCCACCTGTCACTATCACATCTGCTCTTTGTCAAAGCCTCTGCAAAACCAGCCTCCTTCTCTCTTTCTCCAGATGCTTCCAATAGCACGAAGACCCACACAGCAGCTTTCTTCCCAGGTCCTGAAAGGCCCTTGTGAGCTCCCATCCCCATTTTGTATCTTCCTTCAAGCAATATCGTCCTTTTCTCCATCCTCCTCATGTCTCTCCATCCCTCGAGCACCTCCCTGAGCAAGTGGAGATAGGACCTGTGGCCCGTGTGATCGGAGATGGGATGAGACGTGGGAGAAACAGCTTGAACAGGAGGAGCAGAGACACAAGAGTCTCTGGCATGGGAGAAACCAAACCCAGCTTCACCCAGATTCATCCCATCCAGCTTGGGCCGTACCCTCACACCCTGCAACGCAATCGCGCCCTCAGAGCGGGTCGGCATCCCGAGCAGAGCGCTCTGTAATCCTCCCCTCTTTATCAGCAGGAGAGATGAAGAACAGCGGCTAACGCTGTTGTGGAGAGCAGCGCCCAGACCACGATAAAAAATGCCCCGCGGTTTTTCTCTTTGCAGACTGTTTTGACAAACATTGCTTTTTATAAACCTTGTCTACTCTGTAGTTCACATAATTCTCTTGAAAAAGACTCATTTGGCCTTCACATTCTTTAAAAAGAAAAGCCTGGTGAAGACTCTATTTTAGCACTGCCTATAGTGAACTAGATTTTATTACTTTAGTATAAGCTATAGAACTGAGTCTGTACGTAACTCTCAAAATCCCAAATGACCCTTCATAACCTCTTATTTCTACTTAAATCATTGCTTCTTCTTGCATAAATGCTGGAGAAAAAAAAAGTTTTCTTAGTATATAGAAAATACAATAGTTATAACTATATTCATAGGACTATTTGGATCTATAGTCAATCCTGTGATCCGTTTCCTTGCGCCAGGTAAGCACAAATCTCATTATCTATAAAAGATTGTGATAGCTGCACTTGTTCAATGAAATAATCTCCCTAACTCTTGTGATAGTTTGCCTCTCTATTCTGCTCAGTTATTGAGTATTTTTTTTTCTATTTCTTTTTCTTCTTCAAAAGTTAAGAAAATCACTTTTTTTCCTCTTTATTGTTCTTTTCATGTCTATAGATTTTTTGCATAGCAAAAAATCTCTTCTCTTTCTTCTTCTCTTTCCTTGGAATGAAGGAACTTCTCTTTCCTTCATTTCTTCTCTTTTATATATATATATATATACATATATATATATTTACTTTTCTGTAAACCATTTCTCAGCGGAAAGAGATGCAGTAAAAGAAACACAATAAGGATAGTGGAAAAATATGGATCAATAATATTGTATACAAACAGTGTACAGTCATATAAAATAGTAAGTATAGAAAGATACTGAACAAAATAAATGAACTTAACTACCATTAGCATTTTTGTGGGGATTAAACATTATTTAGGAAGGAAACTGCAGCTTCAATTTTTCATAATTTTTTTTTCTCTCAGCCAGATTCTGCCATACTTATTTGGGTTGAAGAATACCTTCCTACTCATGTAGTCTTGTTGGAATTGGTAGGGTTATCGAGTTAAGCATTTCTCATAAAGAAAAAGGTAGCATCATCTTGGCTTGCATTGTTTTCACAAGTCATTAGCAGCAGCTGCTGTGTACATTATTTACCTGTAAACTGAAATGTTTGTATTAGGTTATTTGCTTCCCAAATTGTGAATCACCTTCAAGCAACTGCTTTTCTTATTAGTACCCCGAACCCAAAGAATACCACTTTTGCTCTGCAGCCCATGACTCTGATATGCAAAGCCACTGTAATTGCTCTGCATTCCTGAGTAATCATCTTATGATGGGTTTATTGCCACCTCTCCCTTATCAGGGCATGGCATTGTTACAGACCCCAGTGATAAATTACCCTTTAGAGAGGGAGAAGACAGTGCCACTTTAACAAGTGCAATAAAGCACTTTTTATACCAGGAGAGTTCAGAGCATTTGCCATTCATCATACACCCTCAGTGATTTTACACAGATTTTACACTGTTGATTAGCTCATTAGTGGGGTTAATTGGATACATTAACTGGCAGAATTACAGCTCGACTATGAACCAGAGGCTGCAGCATTATAAATGACAGACAAGCTGCAGACATGCGCGGCCAGCCTGAAGGAAGTTCTACTCTTTGATTAACTTCCATTAGGTTTTAATTCTTTCCCTGCTACTTCTATAATTGACTCTGCCTGGATATTTACTATGCCACAAAATGAATGAGAAGATGAATTCACGAAGGTGTATTTTCCATGGCCGCGTGTCTGGATGCTGCAAGTAGACTGCGGGTAGCGTGGACAGCAGTCGAGTCCTTGCTGCCCTCACGCTGAAATCTCGTTGAAAGCAGAGCCCGCGGTTGCACATTCGGGGCCCTACTCCCTGTATAGAGCCAGCACTTTGCAGATGGGTTAGTGGGACATAAAACGAGAGGGAACATTCGCCGCGCCTGGGAAGCAGGATGGAAGCGCCGTGACACCATTTGCCTTGCCTAAATTTCGCACCAGCCTCCGCAGCTGCTGGGATAATGTTGGTGAAGATGTCCGGGCCGCTACATCCCACAGGCTCCCAAAGGACGTCCCAGTCATTTTGCACCTGGATTATTTTTCTCTCAGGTTAAAATGGCTCTGAATAAATGTTGGCTACTGATTCTAAAAGATGTCATTATAAAAGTTTAAATTTTAGCAACTTACTGTAACCAGATCAGCTGTTAGCTGAAGTATTTACACTGGCCTTCTCATAGCTTGTTCTGGCCATTTAAGACTTTTTTTTTTTTTTTTTTTTTTAATTCCAGGCATTTCATGCTGTCCTCTAAGGATGCAGACTTCTTCTGGCTTGGATATCTTTGNTTCATGCTGTCCTCTAAGGACTCAGACTTCTTCTGGCTTGGATATCTTTGCTAAGGAAAGACACCCTGTTGGTTTCATCCCCCATCCCTCCTCCACCAGGATAGACGTATCTGCTCCCTATTTGCAACCTCTCCACATTTCAGTGGGCTTCGGCTAAAGGCAGGGCCACCTCGAAAATCCCTTACTCTCTCGCTGCCTCCAAATGCAGTTGTCGTAAATCCAAGCATTTATTTTGGTAATTCTGAGCACCTCCTTGTCCATTGGTCGAGGGTCTCGCTTTGCATCGCAGCTCATTTCTGAGGGACAGCAGATAAAGATATGAACAAGGCTCTGTCTGCATGCCCCAGAGAGTAATTGCCCATGCAAATATAAGCGAATGTAATGCCTAAATCTGTCGAGCACACAGCTGAAAATGTGGAGCGGGACCTGAGGCAAACTCATTTGACTACACAAGTAGGGATTACTTTTTAATAGCTCTCTGTGCCTTTTTAGGCCACAGCTCCTAGTGAGATTTCATTGTAGAGTTTTTGTTTTTTCATGTTTGCCTGTAATTGTCAGCATAAGATTATCGGTTGCTTTCGCGGGATGGGTGAAAGGATGTTGTAGCTCCTGAGATGCAGCTAATCAGTATGCTTAGCTCAATTTGCGACCTTCATTTTCACTTTGGCTTGCCCATCTGCAAGGGAATATGTTCCTTGGTCTTTTTTTTTTTTTTTTTTTTTTTTTTTTTATTATTATTGAATGGGTCTCATTTTCCATCATGGTACGTTGCCTCCACTTTTCTCATTTCAGTAAGATACTTTTTGGGAAGAAGGCCATTTATTTAGTTCAGCTTGCGTTTAGGGCCTCTTACACTTGCTTTTAATTTCTTTGTTAAATAATTCTGGCTTTGGATTGCTACTAGTCTCCGAGTTTTTTCTGTCTCTTCCGGATACACAGCACTTAGTTTTGAGTAGTAAAATCACCAAGGCAGTCCAATATATTCTCTCTTAACTACCTGTAAAACATTACTTTCTAAATGATGTTATTATCTACAACGAAATAACTACAAGCAATTTGAAAACTGAGGATGGAGTCTGCAGGCTGTAAAAACCATGCCTACATCAGCACGAGGAAAAGTAGTTTTGGTTTTGATTCTGTTCCAGTAGCCACCAGTTTTGGAAGCTGAATGGCCACTTTATATTTCAAAGATAACTAGAATTTTTTCTAAAATAAGTTCCTTAATAAAGGGAATTTCAGATTTCAGAGGTAAACAATGCATTAAACAAATTGAGGGTTACTCTAAATAATAAAATGATCATTCAGCCTGGAAAGCACCACCAACTAAAAGCAAATTAAGAGCAAGATGGACATTTTTCTTCTTAATGGATAGTTTATTATCCTAAAACTGAAGGAGCACTTCTCAAAAACGTTTGAGTATTTCTTCATATAGCACCGAGAACAACGTCCTCCCTGCTTTTCCTGTCAATAATTTGATTCCTTCTGGTCTTGAGGTTTATCCCTTTGGGAACGAGATTATTGTGCCATAAACCAGCAAGCGGTTACTGTTATCCCTTAATTACCAGTAATGGTGTGAAGCTCAAAAGTAATATTGTGAGGCTTGTAATATCACTGCCGCTATGCACGGCACTTCCTGACAGCAAGATTGATTCTACATCTATTTTAGCACCGCCGGGCTGAGGTTTGCACTGTCACCCGCACGTCACCACGCAGATGCTGGGGCTCCTGCTGCTGCCAAACAGCGCTCGCTCTGCCAATGCTCCCGCTCGAGAGAAGGGAGATGCGACGGAGCGAGGCAGCCACGTGGTGCCCACGCCAGGCTCTCTCCAGCCACGTGCACAAANGCTGGGGCTTCTGCTGCTGCCAAACAGCGCTCGCGCTGCCAATGCTCCCGCTCGAGAGATGCGACGGAGCGAGGCAGCCACGTGGTGCCCACGCCAGGCTCTCTCCAGCCACGTGCACAAAGGCCACAGCCTTATGGCAAATGCACGAGAAGTGCCCTTGAATTCAATGGAATTTCCTGCGCGCCTCCAGCGAGGCCCCTGTGCCAGCACCTGGACTGTCTCTGTGAGCATCGAGCAACGCGTTGCTTCAGACCCAACAACACGAGAATTGCAGTAGTTTATATGACGCGTTTCACAGACAACTTGCAGACTTATCTCCACGCTGGGTGCCGGCTGGGTAACCCAACACGCACACGGACAGCACGTGCCATTCAGCTTTAGAAGTACCCTACGCCAGTTTTACTGCTAATTCCCAATATGCCAGCAAATTTTGGGATGGGAGAAGGTAGAAGAGCAGGGCCCAGAAAAAGGAAATAATTTCTTAGTTTCAACTTCTTTCTTCCATGGTTGTTGCTTTGGGAGAACTTGTGATTTTACTAAGAAAATGAACAATGTGAAAAGTATATACTGTCCAAGATCTCCACCCCAAAGGAGAGAAATAACCTGCAGGGAAAGGACCCCACACATTGCTGGGTGAATAACCACATCAGAAAGGATACCAGGAACCAGCAGAGCCCCTGCAGATTAGATGGAAAGGGGACTGACCAGCAAAAACAGGCCACGTCTTGGGGTTAAAATACTGAAGGCTTTACAAAAAGGCAAGCTGAGCTACCAAGCAGATTCCAAGTACCACCAAAACATTCTTCTGAAACATGATAAAAGGTAGGAAGGATAAGTGGGAGCAGAAATTAAAAATAGGGTAGATTTTAAGAAAAAAATAAAAAAATAAAAGAGGTAAATGTCTCGCCTCATTTTTCGACGAAGGCAGCGACATGGGCTACTGGGGCCAATGCTTGGGAGCTCATAGCACTTCGGGAAGCCCAGTGAAAGCAGGGCTAATGCTGCCTTGCCTAGCAGCAACGAAAAAGCCAGTCCTTAAGAGAAGGTACAAAAGTAACCCAGTATCTGTAGGGCAATTTCTGGTCTCAAACTTTTGCAAGGCTGCAGAGCAGTTTCTGAGTTAAAAGGCACCAAACAAGAAGGCAAATACTATATGCGGTTATGGAAGGCGGATTCATCCTAACCTGACACCCTTCTTGGATGTGATAGATGATTTTCTAGGGAAGGGAAGCCCAGTAAATTGAACTTGTTTCTGCCTGTTAACACAGCATCCAGGGAATTATTTGGAGACTGGAAATATGATTTCTTAAGTGGCTAAAAAATTGTCCCAAGAGGAAGCGGCAGTGGTTACTGGAGGGGAAAGGTCTAAGTGGTGTTCCTGAACATTAGCCTTGCCAATTGCCCTAATTAGTCAAGATGCTGGTGTGATGCTAAAGCTGTGTTAATAACGCAAGGCCTCTGTAAACGCTGCTTTTGAAAACCGAGTAAGAGCTAAAGGAGAAAGATGGGCTCACGCTAGAGGAGAGGGATCTGGGAAACTGGGATCTGGGGAGAGGGACCCGTTCTGCACAAGGAGAGCAGCCTNGGCTAAAAACTTGTCCCAAGAGGAGGCGACAGTGGTTACCGGAGGGGAAAGGTCTAAGGTTCCTGAACATTAGCCTTGCCAATTGCCCTAATTAGTCAAGATGCTGGTGTGATGCTAAAGCTGGGTTAATAACACGAGGTCTCTGTAAACGCTGCTTTTGAAAACGGAGTAAGAGCTAAAGGAGAAAGATGGGCTCACGCTAGAGGAGAGGGATCTGGGAAACTGGGATCTGGGGAGAGGGACCCGTTCTGCACAAGGAGAGCAGCCTGAAGCCTGATGCTTCACTCTCTACAACAAAGACTGAGAAGGGCTACGTCTGTCTTGCATAAATACAGCTGAGAGAATATCAGAAAGGAAGAACTTGCTAAGCTGAAAGGAAATGCCACAAGAAAAATGAGTGCTGTGAATATACTTAGATGGAGAAATACAAGAAGGTTTCTAATCGTGGGATCAACAGGGTCCCAGAACAACCTCTCATGGGTTTAACGTGGGCAGAACCACTTAAAATTTTAAGGTTGAGCATTCCTAGTCCATAAGAGAAATCAAAGCATACCATGTAGATATCTGCATCCAGGAGACTGGACTCACTGATAAAATCCTTCATGGTCTTAGGTTCCTCCAGAATTTGCATCTATTAATTCCTATGTCATAAAACAAATTATTTGTCTTGAGAAGAAAGAAGGAATAACTCACATCCCTGAGCAAGTCTGTATCACTGCCACCTAGCCAGGTCTGATGTAAAGTCATAATCATATTTAAAAATCATTTGCTTCATGAATGTCCTAGTTTCTGTTTAGCTATTTATCCTGCTCTGGAAGATCTGAATTATACTATGTTGGAAGAAAAAATATGTAGGAATAGACAACTTGTTTAATATCAAAATTCTTGTAAAATGTCCAGTCTTCTCTTGTTGTTGTTTTCTCTTCCTTACGTATTTTGCTCTCCAGCTACTCTATGATTCATATTCCATAATGCAATTTTGGCCACTTTCCTTCCCTCTGAATTGATGTTTCTTTCCAGTGCTGTTAGCGAGCGTGTTATTCAAATTCAAAATGTTATTATATTTCTCCTCTCTCTCTCTCTTTTTCTTTTTAAAGATCAAACCTTATTAGCATCCTGACTCCATTCCTTCCATTTTTCTGTATGCTCACAATATAACCAATACTTTCAAGCTTTAAAATGGAAAATAAAGTCCCTGTCTCCCCCCCTGCCATTTAATTTATTGAGGAAACTCGGTTTACAGACTTCCTGCTTCCCCCGCTCCAGTATCACAATTTTTACACCTTAATAATGTTAGATTTATTTATACACATACACTCATATAGGATATTCCTCTGTTTCTAATGTAGATATTTCCACTCTCCTTCCTCCTCCTCACAACTGCTCTCTGTTATTTTACGCATGTCAGAGCCCCCTCATACTTTGACCACTACAAGGCACTTTCAAACCATTCTGTAGCCAGCTTTTAAAAGCTATTTTAATAAATTGATGTAGTTCAAATGGCTGGAAATGCAAGCCAGGATTATAAATCAGATGACAAAGTATGTTTCTGTGCTAAAAATGACAGCTTTTACAGGCCATGGTCCTCATAAAAGGGTAGGTTCCTCTTCAGGTCATTTTGAGGAAATATCTGCATCCTGATGATTTTGAAATCCTGACCTTCCAACTACGGGCAGGATTCCTTTTAAGAACTGGGGCTGATGTAATTTATTACATGGTTATGCAATTTATAAACTGACCTCAATTAGCTATCAAAAAGGGTTCTTTAAAATGAAAGACTAGCAAGGTATATACTCTCCGTTAGCTTCACGTGTCAAGGTTAAATAGACGGGATGGATGGTGGGGAGAACAGGCGAGGACTTGCAAAGAGCCCCAAGTGCAATTGCCCAAAGCTGCCCAGTTCCCCAGAAAGCATCCAAGCCCAGCAGCTTCTCACCTCCTCCCAGCTTGGCTCTTCTGCTGCAAAACGAACTGATGCAACTGCAACAATTGGACTAAAATCCTGCTTATGGATCCCTTCAAAGCCTTGGCTACCAACACAGGATCTGTCACGCCTCAGCCAAGAACCAATTCCTTCAGTCTCCAGATAGAGTCCAGGGGAATGATGGAATCGTGCGGTGACTGCCACAGCCACCAGCTGAGACCACCAGCTTCCCACCCAGATGTCGGCTTCCTCCCTGTCTCCCCTGCCAAGCCACGGAGATGGCTGCACCCGAGGGCAGAGGCAGCCCCTCGAATGAGCACAGATTTTACTGCCAGAACCTGCTCCTCTGCCTTGGAGGCCTGAGCACAAAAGCGAGGGTGAGGCGGCTTTGGCCCCGTGCCCAAGCCCAGGCAGAAGAGCAGTGGAGCACAACAGGTACCGGAGCGCCGAGTCGTGCGTCCTGCTTGAGGCTACTGACCCAGAGTCAGGCGAGGGAGGGGACAAACTGTTCCACAGGGACCGGTGTCCCCCTGAGGAGCACAACCTGCAGGAGAAGCTGGAGAGGAGCTCAGCCGCTGGCCCCAAAGCACTGTCGTACCTAGACACCAGGCGTGTCCTTCTCTCTCAAGTTACTGCTGTCAAAACATATTCACCCCTTAACTAGAGATTATACTGCACAGCCCAGGCTCTGTGTCCCTGCCTTGTGAACTATATTCTGGATAATTTTACCAATGTCTTTTTTTTTTTTTTTCCTCCAGAGTTGTAAAGGAAATTTAAAAATATCTTCCCCAATCGATTCCTAGGAGAGCCAGTAGCAGTTCTTCCACATGGTCTCTCACTAAGGACTACTGCCCTCAGATACACTTGTTCTCTCACACTTGAGCAAGTGCACATGCCTGCAAATATACACACTAGAGGACGCCTGCCCGAGCCCATAAATCTGGCTCACCACACGCTCATGCAGGGAATAGCAACCTTTCAACAGCAATATACTCAGTAGCATTTTCCACCAAAACACATACACTTGTGGTTCAAAAAACAAATTCAAAATCTGTTTCACAGAGACTCGATGAGCTACATTTGAAAAATAAAAACTGTACGACACTTAATCCACATAAGCAGCTATATGACCAAAACTGAATGCTACCAAAACATAGCTATACAATTTACCTTCAGTTTGAGCTCTACAGAAAACAAAAACTGGCCTTCACAGGAGCAAGATACGAATTGTGAGATGGGAGTTATCTCCCCATCATTCAAAAGCCTTATTTGCAACTTGACACTAACTACTCACTGATGAGTGCTCACTCACCACTTGTCAGATTTTACTAGATCCTTACTTATGGCAAAGATAATTCGGCTCTATCTACTTGTTTCCTTAATTTCAGTGCAACTACTGATGGTAGGATCTCGCACTGCCTTTTCTATCGTTAATATTTATACGACAATTTTACACAACTGGGAGATTGAGTTATTTCAACTGCTCAGGGGCACATTTTCTCTATCTGGTATTTTTTATACAGAGTTTTACAACGACAATCTAGGCAAACTTTGTCCCTTTGTACTTAAAAGGAATAATTCCCTTGAAGATCCCGCAATTTTTGCATATGACAGGAGAGATTTACCGACAAATTATATTTTAGTACATTCCCACTCGAATTGTAGCCATTAAGAAATTCGGAAACACTTGCAATATAAACCCAGCAATTTCAAGCAATAAATGGAACATTGCCAGATTTAGAAACAATTCAGTAATGTCATATTTTGGAAGTAAGATATCTTCAGTCTAGCAGCATCTTAAAGCTCATAGTTCACATTACTAAATTCATATTTCATAAAAGTTACACATGCACAGATTTCTTTTTTTGCTACAAAAGTGATAAATTGCAAAAGGAGACATCACACCAAAATATAAACAAAAGCAGAGAAAATTTGTTGTAAAGTTTTACTATTTCGGCAGAATTTTAAGCACCATCTGCAATGCAAAACTCTGTAGCATGAGCAAAAGTGCTTCTATGGGCTACCTACTTCAAATGTTAGCTGTTGGGAGAGTCACTCTTTGGTAAATACAGCCTGCTTGCCTACCAAACCTCCATCAATCTGTGATTTAGTTGGTGTTCAAAATACATAAATTAAGTAAAAACTACATGGAAAGTTATATGCAATGGTAACGATGCCAGATTCATTAGACCCTCACTAGAGCATGGTGTGACACAAGGGCAAGTTGCTGGACGACTTTAGAGAGAACACAGTAGAAACATGTATATATGTAGCAATACAATGTCAAAAAAACCTACCTAGTCTCTTTTTTCCTTTAATGAGATTTTTGTCCTCTCAGGCTGTGTAAATCACCCAGGAAGCTATCTTGATGGAGGACATCCTCTGATCTTGTCCAGTTTTATACTATTTATCTTCTCTCCTCTCCAGTCTGCTCAGACGGCATTCCACAAGAAAAATAAAAGTGAAGGAAAAAATATGGAAAACCTAAGTGGATCCTGGTATCTGACCATAAACTATAGCAATAAAAGAGAGTCTGAATATATTCACCTTGTGTATGTGACTCACCAAAATGCGTGACCCAGGCTTTTTGAATTTACAGATATGTATGCAGACTGAGTTGTGGATAACAAAAACATACACTCAATTAGTCCTAGGCTGCCAGAAAGGGGGTTGAGGAAGGCAAGGTGGTGAAGAGGAGGAGAAATGGAGGAGAGGGATGTCCTTTTTAAGCAAGCTTTTGACGATAAAGAGTAAAATACTGATTATTTATGGTCTTCTGCAAGGGAAAGCACATTTTACACTTCCTGGTAAAAGCTACACTAAAGCTGAAGGAATAAGGAATACGTGTATACAAAAAGCTGGGACAAATTCTAGGAGCTGCTAAGCATTTTCTTACCAGCCAATATAACTGAGTAAACAGCCTTAACTTTAGGCAGTGAAGCTCTTCTTCGGATCTGAAGCAGAAGCAGCATGCTTCAATCCAAGAGCAGGCTGGGAATAATTCCTTTGACACTAATTTAACTTTGGTCATTTGCTTTTTTTACAGCTGAGTAGACATTTAACTATTTGTGAATTGAGATGCACATTCTGGTGAGATTGTGCTCTGGGTTTTGTCTTGTAAATATGCTTCTCAGAGCAAAGAAAAAAAAAATGAACAAAAATCAGGCCGTAATGTTCCATCTACAAAACACTCACATAGGACGGGATTCATGAGATGAGATTCAGTCACTATGATCCAAAGCTTGGTAAACCCCCAAAAGTCAAGATCAGGCTGAACGACCACATCACATCATGACTTTGGACAGCTACTGTACATTTTATCCCTGGTGGAAGATCAAAACATATTCCAGGATAAATATTCCCTAAAAACACAAGAATATTCCCTCCTCGACCCAAAGCTTAATACAGGAAATACAGAAAAGTATTTTCTTTCACCCTGGCCACATACAGTGAGCTGGAGAATATGGTGTGTTTTTGCCTTGAAAAGCTGAGGTATATTCGAGGTACATCTAAAAACTTATCTTACCTGCATGAGAGGCTTTGTTAATTAAAAGGAGCACTGATGAAAGNAATACAGGAGATACAGAAAAGTATTTTCTTTCACACTGGCCACATACAGTGAGATGGAGAATATGGTGTGGTTTTGCCTTGAAAAGCTGATTATATTCAAAGTACATCTAAAAACTTATCTTACCTGCATGAGAGGCTTTGTTAATTAAAAGGAGCACTGATGAAAGGCAGCAACGGGTGGGAGCACCCGGTGTGAAGAACAGCACCCCATGCATGGGTGCTGGCTCAGGGCTCGGCTCGCACGCGAGCACCAGCAGCACCCCAGCGCTGCAGCTCCTTCCAAAACACTCCTTACATCGCTCACCGCTCACACGAGACCGAGGCAATCCGTCCCCTTACTGCAAACATGCCTACACCGAGCCCTGTAATTACCTGTTCCGGTTTTTTTTTGCTCTAAAAACACCGGCAGAAGTGCAGAAGATCGTAACTTCCTCACGCCACTTCCTATGGTGGAGACCGCTTCCCCGAAGGACNACAGCACCCAATGCACGGGTGCTGGCTCAGGGCTCGGCTTGCACGCGAGCACCAGCAGCACCCCAGCACTCCAGCTCCTTCCAAAACACTCCTTACATTACTCACCGCTCACACGAGACTGACTGAGGCAATCCGTCCCCTTACTGCAAACATGCCTACACCGAGCCCTGTAATTACCTGTTCCGGTTTTTTTTTGCTCTAAAAACACCGGCAGAAGTGCAGAAGATCGTAACTTCCTCACGCCACTTCCTATGGTGGAGACCGCTTCCCCGAAGGACTCTGCCTCCGTTCGTCAAGTGCTGCTGTCCCACGCGAGGTGGTGCCGCTTCTCTGAAACCAAAGGAGAAGTGCTGATTTGCACCAGCTACGTCCCAAGAGCAACATCCGAATGCTACAACTTTGGAGGTGAGGGAGGGGGAATGTTTTTGCTGACAAGGCAAACTTACTCTGACGTGGCCCTGGGCAGAGCACAGCAGATCTCGGTTTTGAAAGCCTGGGAGCTCAAAACACTGCAAGCAAACCGCAGCAGGCTAATTTTACTGACATAATTCTTAATAAGAGAGGTGAGCCTCTCAGATTGTCAAAACTACAGAAGCAAATAGAGAGAAACATGACTCGCCCCTTATTAGTTTGAAGAGGTTTTCTTGGAGGAAGCCTGTGCATGTGATATCCTGTAACACACAGCACTGCAATGAAGCCAGTCATATTTCTATGACAAAGAAAGATCCAAAAATACAGGAGAGTGTGAAAGAGAATGGAGATTTAATATTGCTGGAGAGTCTGACTGAATGAATTTCTATTATAGAGGCAGATTGAATCTCACTATTATAAAGAAGCCCAGATTATGACAACTTGATCAGCCTAGCCTGTTATGGGATTCCTGCATGGTGGGAGGCAGTAATAGTGTTATCTGCCTCCCCTGAGATTTCGTAGGGGAACATGTCGCTTTTTCAGAGCTTTCTCAATCGAAGTTGCAGCAGCAAAGACTTGCCCTGCAGCCCCTGCAGTTGCCTCCTACATTTCTGTGTGTGGGACCCCACAAGTGCAGCTGCAGCCCATCTCAGACGGACACCTCTGCATAAGCACCACTATGCTGGAATGTACATTAAAAGAAATTTTTCTTATGGCTTTAAAACACATTCCCTAAAAATATCTTTTTATTACTCAGCATGCCTGTTCCAATTCAACTCCATGGCTTCCCGAAATCTTTTTATGCTAAGATTAAAAAATAGTGCCTGTTGTACTTCATCCTGCTTGTCACAGGCTTCTTGCAGAGGGGCTGAAGTCCCTGCCTGGCTGGCTTTCCAGGTAGTTAATGTCATGAGTCAAACTGAAGATGATAACCCTAATAGCTAGTGATGCCGTTTGAAAACTGGCCTTTCAGGTCAGTTCTTGCCTTCGCGGACGCTGACCCGCGCGTGGTGCCTGCACGGCAGACCCGACAGCCCTGCCCTCTGCATGGGGCAGGGCTTAGGGAGCTGGTGCGGAGGGCCCGGCGGTACCAGTTACGGCTGGAGACTGGGGAAGGGCACAGAGACCCGTTTCCCAAATTCACTCTCTCCCGCTCCGTGGGATCTGAGGCCCTAGATGTGCATGGGACTCCTCGTTGCCCCATGTTTAGTGTAGCTCTGCCACTGCGCCGGGGTCTCCCGAGGCCCAGGGGCTGCTCCTGCCCTCGGGCTGGGGAAAAAAAAACAGTTCAGAGCTGCGGCAGTGGGGCCGTGACGGGGGGACGTCCTCCTCCCACCCGAGGATGGAATGACTTCCTAAGAGAACAGAAGAGTCTCTGTTGTTCCGACACAAAAAAGGGAAATCAAGACTCCAAGGCACATTTTTAATCATACACCCAGCTCACAATGAGCTCAGTGGCACTACCTTTGATTTACAAAGACCTAGTTTTTATTGCCTCTATTATACTATCCGAATATTTTAATGGAGAGGGAATACGGAAGGGGAAAACCACATCTCTTACGATTACATCAAATTCACAGATTCTGGTGAAAAATCCATCACTGCACTGTCCAATTTTCTTCTGTAAGTGAAATGTCAACCATGCTCTTTCCATTACTGATAAAAATAAATTATTAAAAATGTATGCAAACCTACTGCCCATCAAGTCAACTGGAACTCGGTCTGAGACGCGAGCACAGAAATCAGGCTCGTTATTTGAAAAATTCCTGTTCCAGCAGTCTTTAATTGCGTATCTGTTATGCTGCAGACACTGATTTATACAGTGCTAAATTACAGAATCTAAGCCGTGCAATATATAACATGGTTTTCATTTGGAAATATAATCTGGATATAGATATCTAATTAAGTAAAATTCACTTCAATTCATTATGATGACATGTCAGGAGACATTATCCTCCCATTTGGTGGTAACAGTATATTACCAGTATAATCAGTATATTACAGCTATAAAATACAGAATTTAGCAGCAGGCTGGAAGCTTCTGTTCCCTCTTTCTTTAAAGATGAGGGGCCATAGATGCATTTTATGACAACTTCACCAGTATAAAAATACTTGTCAGAATGTGAACACTAACAATACCACAAAAGATGCATAAAATAAATTCATCCCAAACCTGCAGCTAAAGAAGACTGTGCAGCATTTTAAATACCTTATACTGAAACAATAAAGCACCAAAAAATATTAGTTCCATGGAGAATTGTCTTAATTGCTCTGACCCCAAATGGTAAAATATTAGGGACACTTTAAGAACTTATGTTGTACAAACAAAACCTTGTTACTCCTTGTGTTACTTGGCCAGTGCCTTCAGTGTAATCAATGGTCAGTCCTACATTTGTATGTCTAGGTAATAGGAACCATTATTAAATTCAGAAAGGAGGTTGCAAACAGTTATCAACTGCTTTCTTAATACCACATGTAGGCAAGTGTAAGTTTGTACTGCTCTTTGTACTTATAAAAACTTACAGTAACAACTTAATATCTGTTTAGATTACAAAAAAAGTAATAAATAAGCTTAATAAATGGGAAGATGTCCTATTTTTGGTTTCAAAAACATCTGGTTTCAGTGTTGTTTACAGAATGGTATAAATTCATAAAAATGTAACCAAGGTGCATTACACGTGCATTAGTGTAGGAGGCTGATTATATTTGTAAACATTTGAGTTTTAGAATATGCAAAGTGTATATTTAATAGGTATGTTCCCCTGTAAAATCAACTATTCCTATTCCCTTTTCCTACTAAATTTTGTATCTGTTGTGTAAATAGGTTCATTTCAGTCTCTCAGGGGTCATCTCATGTATGTTACTGGGTTTTCAACTTCGATACATGTTCTTCTGTTTTATAAAGCTTTTGCTGTGTGCTCCTTGTATTTTGCTTACCTTCTCAGTCTGCAGCGACCAAGTCTTCATGTACACATGATCTTACATGATCCTTTGAAAGATCAGAAGTTTCAGACTGAAGTCTGTGTTCCTGTAGGTCTGTAGCTAGCATGATTTTGATGCTACTCTGCTACAAAAAAAAAAAAAAAAAAAAAAAAAAAAAAAAAAAAGGTCCCCTAGTATTTTGAGTCATCTGTAGAAATAACAACTGGTATGAACCTTTATAAGGTGAACTTGCAGTCCACTCTTCAATTTCCTTAGGTTTTATAAATGAAAATGGTGTGAGCTCATGACAGAGCTTACAAATTTAGAAACACCTTCACGTTTTCATGTAAGCAGATTGCTATCGTGCGAGTAGACCAAACTGCAACCAAACTGATGGAAATGCCCATTTTCCCAGGATGGCCGTTCCTTCTGTGTGGGAGACTCCAATACAGGACTGCTCCATGGGCATGGGATATAAATAAGCTCTAGGACTCAAGACCATGCTTCTCTTCCTCCTCTGTGTAATGGATGACGAAGGGAGGGACAGAAATTGCTTAGAATAATATGAAATCTTCTTAATCATCCTTAGAAAGAGCAGGGTATTGTCCTGGCCTTGGACAATAGAAACCTGGTCATAGTTGGTGGTTTTCCTTGCTCGCATGACTTGGACCAGGCACCTAACATGCATGTTGTTTAAGGACAACCCATCTTTTGGGTGGCTTGACAGTTAGTAATATCAACGTACCTTCCTTCATACCAGGGGAAGCAATGAACATATTGGATCATTCTCTGACCCGAATCTCACAGATAACACGTTCCTATCTTGGTATGAGCAATTGCAGTTGCATAGAGAGAGTCTATATGACAATCTATATGGAACCAACAACTAGAGCACCTCTAATTCATAAAGAATACTGACCTGTATAACATTAATTTAGGTATCCTGTCACATGCCTTAAACTTAAATATATGTCTCTGGTGGCATATAAAACTTGTTCATGTAAGTATATGAAGAATAAGTATCGTATCGGACATCATCATGGTAACATAACCAGCTTTCAGAAAAATCTTTTATCCCAAAGTTTTCATATACCTTAGAGGATATTCACACTTACAAACAAGATAGCATAATCATACAGAAGTGAATTAATTTTCCAAAGTCTTTCCTAGGCCAGAAACAGGTTTGGAATAGAAGTCCTGTCTGCTCCATATATTGACTTAAACAAACGACAACTCAAATGACTGGACCAAAAAAAAATTTTTTTCCAGAATGAAGAAAGCTAATGAGAACGAATTACGCAATGCCCTTCAGTGTTCATTACTCTATTCAAACCTCTTCCCAAAAGAAGGGGTCTGCTCTAATCAGTTTTGTTCCTAGCTACATGTGCTAGCTCTTTAATGAGCATTTTCCGTGATGCAGGAAAGCACAGATGACTACAGCTGAAAAGAGACCAAAGTCAGGACATGCTGTTCAGTTTTCTACATGGAAAAAAAGATTATCAAAATTACATGAGTCAGCAGGATAACAGAGACCATACAAAATTTGAGTAGTACTCACCGAATGGGAAAGCAGTACCCCGAGAATTCATCACAGTTGTGACAAGTCGAATGTGCAACGAAATTATGAAGAATTCTAGATGACAGATTGCAAAACCTTTGAGGGTGAACGTGTCCCTGTGGGCAACAGCACAGAATGAATAAATCACAGACAAGAAAATGCATTAATGCCTGCTCCTAAACTCTAGGAGTTGGACTCGCCTCAGGTAGACCATGACAAATATATGGGGTGTTAGAGCACCCATGTATTCACTTGGGCTACCTCTGTAGCACGGGTTATGCTGACTCGTGCCCAGTCTGCTAATTCTAGCTGCTAGGGCAGCTGAGAGGGGAGAGAAGGAAAGCAGAGAGGCTTAGCTGCCTCTCGCTGTACAAAACAAAGCAGTCACTAAGGGATCAATTTAGCTTCCCGCACAGAGATGTCAAGTGCCTCCTGAGGTATTCTGAGATACTTCACCTGGACTCTGCCTGCCACTTCAGAAGGCACAAGTCTCTTGTGGGTCCTATTTCTTTATCTGTCAGCTCCGCGTGGATGTCACGAATAAATGAGAGGGTCTCAAAAAGCACTGCGTGCTCTAACTGGCATAGGTTAGCAGCAAAGCTACGGCGGCAGTGAACAACAAGGAGAAAGGGAGGGACGGCGTTCTGATCTCTAATGTCATCTCTGGCGCGACCTTCAGTCAGAGTAGCAGTGGCCATCACCTTATCTTCACCCAGACACAGATGTCAGCACTCCTGATTTCTAAAGCCCCACAGTGGGGGCAGTAATGTCAGCTACGGTAACTTGTGAGAGCTGCCTCAGAAATCCTTCCATTCCACGAATGCATTTTAAAGAAATTACAGTTATTGCAAAATATCTTGTACCCTAAATGAAAGAAAAAGCTGGGGCAATCTCAGTTCCACTGTGTGATTAACGTTAACAACTATCTGCTTTTTGATGGTGACTACTCTAGGTCTGAGGGACTTAAACAGAGTAGATTTTCTGTATGTATTTGCATATTTTTTTCTCATTAATTGCAGAAATACATGCTTTCACTCTTTACATAGATATTTATTAACACCCCTCTGCATTCACTATAGGAAATGCATAACATTCTCCTGGACCCCTTAAGCTAATCTTCACTTGTCACAATACCGATGTTTCAGACAAGGAACCTAAACCTAAGCTGTCTGTCAGCTTCACTGCAGTTCCCTGATGCTGACAACTATATTTTAGAAGTTCCTACCACATCATTCCAAAATCAACGCTCCTGTTATCCTTAATGGGTACATTTGTAGCCAACATTTTCCATTTATAAGTTCAAGACAGATCGTTGTTTTTTGGAACAGACTTCAGGTTGTCCTGAACTTTTACAAGCAACAAAAGTAAATTATTATTTAAGAAACACCTTTGAGATTTTTTTTCTCTACTGAAAGTTAGAAGCTTCATGCAGCACTCACTTACTTAAAAACCCCGTGGAGGTGGCCACAGATAGAGGAGGACACAATAACAATGCAATTTGGGGCCAGCGAAGCCTGCTCCAGGACAGGTTTCTCCATTCATCACAAAGCTCCCCACATTTCTCTAAGGGTGGTTTCCTCTTTTACTATCGGAGTCCTCCCATCCACAGGTGGAAAACAAACCAGAACACTCTCTGCACTGTTAGCACTGTTTTTGAAAATATCTTCAGTCAAACTCAGGCAGATTATCTCAGTGCTAGTCACAGCTCGGAGCTTTTTTTTTTACTTCATTTATTTACTTCATAAAAAAAGACCAGCATTACTTCAGGTGCTGGGACTCTTCCTCAGACCTTCTGCCTTGACAAAACTCTGGAAAAGTGGTAATTAGAATTAAGTGGAGTGTAGGGCAAGCATGTATCAGGACGTCAGTGGAGATGATCCTTCCCCTCTGCTCAGTCCTGGCAATCTGAGTTGCTGGATCTTGTGCTGGGCTGCGCAGTATGAGATACAGACATGCTGAAGCGAGTCCAGGGAAGGGCCACAAAGATGGTTATGGGACTGGAGCATCTCATATGAGGAGAGAGGCCAAGAGAACTGGGACTTTTCAGCCTGGAAAAGTAAAAGCTAAGAGGGGATCTTATCAATGTTTATAAATATCTGATAGGAAGGTGTAAATATGATGGAACCAGATTCTTATAAGTGGTGCCCCATGACAGGACAAGAGGCAACAGGCACAGACTCGCACATACGAAATTCCTCTTGAGCACAAGGAAACCCTTTTTCCCCGTGAGGGTGACTGAGCACTGCAGCAGGCTGCCCAGAGAGGTGGTGGGGTCTCGGTTCTTGAAACCATCCGGGCATAGCCCTGGGCAATCTGCTCCAGCTGACTCTGCTTGAGTAGAGGAGCTGGACCAGATGATCTCCAGAAGGCCTTCCCAGCCTCAAACATCCTGTGATTTGTTGGAGTCCATCAGCTCCCAGAAAAGAGTTGTAAAAAAAGACTGAAATTCTTAATTAGCAGAGCTGAATCTGAAACAAAAGACCACATATTCAAGTGTTCTCTTGCTACATGTGCTTTAAGCATCTCTCATCTACAAGGTTTTCAGAAAGGACAATCTTCCTTTCTGATCGCTTCTCCCTGCCAGGAGTGTTTCTGAGTATCTAGCTTAGGAAAATTTGGAGGATAGCCAAAGTATTCCCTCTCCCAAATTCCAAATGATCTATTCCTAGAAAATATTAAAAGGGGGGAAAAAAAATCTAAGGATGCAGAATAAGCCTGACTAAGTGACTTAGCAATGTTTATGATGCTTTTCCATAACGTTTTAGTTTTGTTGTTCACTTGCACCATGGGAAAAAGAAAAAACAATACCGCTTTCCCTTCCTTCCCCGACCAAAAAACACACCATGATCCTTCTAATTTCTTATGCTTCCCTCACTTTTCCTAAAATAGTTTTAATCTTTGAGACTTTTTTATTATTGTCTGTAAAATAATACAAATTAGATTAGCTCATGATCACTATCAGTAATGAAAATATTCATTTTTAGATCTGGTTAGTTTTACCTGCATGAATTAGAGAATCTGATGGGCAACATCTCTAATATTTAAGACACCAATTTTGCAAAGGCATATGCACACGTTTAATATTAAGCATGTAAATAACAGCATTAATATCTATAGGATAAGACACATGTCTAATGTTATATGTATGCCTGCATCTATATATGAAACTTTACAACTCATAACCAGTGAAACATGTTTGGGCTAGGAAACAGTTATTAATATCTAAAATATTATCCTCATGAATAAATGCATTAGTTTTCTGTTCCCTGTAGTATATTTTTAAGTAGCTCCATTTTTTAGTGAAACTACTGTCATACAGCTCTAAGACTGCTGCTTTTTGTGTTTTTTTTTTTTAAATCCCACTTTACATTATTTGTTATTTTCATAATTATCAGCAGAAAACATCTGTCTGATGCTTTTAATGGACTTTGAATAGTGAATTTCTTTACTGAGAAAACATTCACATTGAATGATTTATCTTTATCACATCTTTAGACAATACATATTTCATAAAATAACCCAAAAAGACTAAGTGGCATGACACCTCTAAAGCCTTGGAGGAGCTAAGAATTCATACTGCAGCATAATGGGGAAAGGAGGAAAGTCACACCAGCTCTACATTTTTCTTGCTAATAATTACACAGAAAGTGAAGGTTAGGAAAGGTACCCTCCATAACACAGAAAACATTCTGTGTCACCACAGAGTTTTAATAGGCAACTCATGTCTATTAATAAGGGCACATCTGTTCCAAAGGCTGCATTATGCAGGTGCCTGCGCCTCTTGTGCTTTTTGATTATACAGTAGATAATTAGTTAGACATGATTATTTGCAACCCCCATTTGGACCACTTATCACATTATCAAAGGCTTTAGTTTCTGATTGTGTAATATGAAACAAAAGCTTAGTTTTGCACGTGCATCACTGAAGTCTATACCTGGTAGATGGACTCAGACACTAAACGTTCTTTTATTTAGAACAAACACCACAAAGGTATTGCCTCTGTGCAAAGGGGAAGTCCTTTTCCTTAACATCTCTGTGACAGGAAACCACAGCTGTTCACATCCTTCCTCCTAATAACCATATAGAATTTAAACAATACTTGACCACCTAATTTGAGCGTAAAATACAGTCTTTCCGAACTCTAGTAGAAGAACATTTAAACCCCTAGACCTTAAAGACCACAACTTCTTTTCATGAAATAGAACTATGCTTTCTATTTTGACAATTCATGGATCTGTTTTTCTATTCTCAGATTTTCTCCCTCAGCCTAAACTAAATTCACAGCCTATCCCTTAGACTTTCCTTGCAGAGGTGCCGCTGTTAGTTCATGCTCAGGACAGCTAAAACGTAAGTACTGTTCTGCCTGTCTTTACCATCAGCATGAACAACAGCGTGATGTCTGCTATGCCCTTCTCTAAATCTGAAACCCCAAACTTTACACATTTTATTTGTATGGAAGTATAAAGAAGGCATATGATTAGCAATACGATTCATAAACAATGTGCAATCCTGGGAACTTTCCCTTTTGTATCTTGACTCCTTAATATTGCTCTCATCAACCTGAGAAACGCAGTCCTTCTTGACTCGCCTTGAGTGCTGTTGCAAAGATCATTACATAGGATTTTAACTTGTTATCATAACCTAAATCCAACTGCTGTCTCCCATTCTTCATTACTTGCTAATCTCCAAGACCTTCTCTTGTCTGATTCTGTGCATCAACTCTAAAGTTATGCTAATCTCAGTGGCCACTGACTCAAAATAACATCCTTGTGCATCACTGGTGGTACCCCTAAAATCTGATCCCTCGCACTGATGACAGGGATTGAAAAGACGCAAGACTATATCCAAGCGGAGAGGACATTCAAGTCAGAGCAGGGCAAGTTCTTACTCGGGTCTCTGATGACATTAGTTCTACCTTATGTCTCTTTTTGTCTAACAGAAAATACATAAGCAGTTGAGGCCAAATTCTAGTTTTATCATCACTTCATCCTCTATATTGGAGCATGCAAGAAGCTAGGAAGAGCTACTGGGATTTGCTCAGGGACTTTTTATGTGCTGTAGGGCTGCTCTTAGCACATTTATGAGATAAAGCCAGGCTTTTCAAGAGTTTTTGTTGTTGTTGTTTTCTTTCTTTCTTTTTTTTTTTTTTGCACCCCCTCATATCAAGAGTGTGGCAGGGAAGATGTCTAACTCCTCAGATCAGGGTTTTTACATGTCTGTGGAAGCTTTCATTTAGGTTTCTGAAGACTTGGGCTGTCACTGGTGTGCAGTGAAATCCACATCCCTTTTATTTTTCAATTAGAATTTCAAATTCTACCCTAGCGGAGCATTTTCATAGTATTTTTGACATTCCATTCAAAAGAGATAAAAAAAATTCCAAAAACAATAGCTAGTATGACCTGTTACCACAACCTGGGGGCAAGTCTGGCTGCTCAGTACTTAAAATCTAAAAGCTCTGGTAGTTGGCCAGCAGCTGGTGAAGGCAAACGCTCATTCTTGTTCTTGCCGCTTCCAGATTCTCTGATTCTCTCCTCTCCCTCACATCAGACATTACCTGTCCATTTGCTCCACCTTTCATGGCTTGATTCCATCAAAACTCTCATAACCAAATTCAGTTCCCCCTTAACTTAAATGAGCACCCTACTATTTTTTGCTTGGTGGCACCTCACACGTCAAAGGGCCCCATGGATACGTTTCTCATGAGAACATACCCTATGGCAGGACTTTACTTACAGCACTTACAAACCCAGGCAGTTCCCATGGTGGTTTTTATTCGGGCCACATGGTTGCAACTACCAATGTCAATTAATCTTTCAGGGACAATCAGATTCAAAGTCAAAATTAATTTCCTCCTTAATATCCTTCATGGATTCAAGTAGATAAATCTTATTTCTACCATGCATTTCAAAGTACAGGCAAAATGGTGAGAAAAGCAGAGGAGCTGTAAAAGTAACTAGGAACATTATCCTGTCTGAAAGGCAGACTGGAAAAGATTGAAGCACTTGATTAATAGCTGTAGCTCAGAATATGATGAGCAGAGTGTCTGGAATAATTAAGCAACAACAGGCAGCACAATGACAAGAATAAATGGATAAAATTGTGAAGTTGACTTGCAGGCAAAATGCTACATTTTATGCAACTTCTTCCTTCCTATCCGCAGTTCCTTACAGTTTTTTTGCAAAGCCCCAGGTTTCTTTATCAAACCTTCTGCCACAATTTATTATTGTTACACTGACAGAGTAAATTCCGCCACATGCTAGTCATGTCTCTGAGTTCAATTAAAATGACAGGAATGACATGCATGGGTAACTTTTGTGCAAAGGGGAAGAGAGAGGCAGCTCTTAAATGAAACTTAATTCTGATACCACTGCTGCACCAAGGTGTTTCTGAAAGTACTGAACAAATCCGTGTTCCCGACTTTCCTTCCCTGGAGAAAGAGGAAAAAAAAGCTACAGCGGCGTTTGATTAACTCTGCATGTTTTTCTTGACCTCATTAATGGTATCAGCTGATGGATTTCTAGATCAATTTGCATGCAAATGTAAAAGGAGAGTGGTTCCACTATAGCATGAGGCTACCCACCTTTCTGGACTGCTCCTTGTCTTACCGCATCTCATCGCTCTGCAAACAAGAGCACCGAATGGACAAGGTGCACAGGCCAGCACTGCCGTCCTCTTCTACCCGGCCGTTTGTCGGGACCCCAGGACGGAAGGTCTCGCCACAGCTTTGGTGAGTCAGACTCACCAAAGGCTTCTCACAAAGAGGCTTCTCTTCTTGCATACAGGCCTTCTGAGGATCCTTCTGCATTAAATAGGATTATTCTATATCCCCAGGAGAAACCACTCGCTATTTGCTGGTCAAGACGACTCCTGTTTTTTAAGGAGCATGAGAAAGCTATAAGGATAGTTAGTAAAAGGAGGAAAAAACATGTTTAGGATGTTTTCAATCATGGAAAACTAAAAAGTTTTNTTTGCTGGTGAGAAAAATGAAGTCAAGACGACTCCTGATTTTAAGGAGCATGAGAAAGCTATAAGAATAGTTAGTAAAAGGAGGAAAAAACATGTTTAGGATGTTTTCAATCATGGAAAACTAAAAAGTTTTACTGATATATATATATATGTGGTTCTTCACAGAGTCTTGGTATCAATAAAAATACAAGATCAAAAGCCACTATTTAGCCGATTCACAGTCCAGTTTAAATCGACATTTGCTTCAAAGAAGAAATCAATGTTTGCACAATGAATACGTGGAAAGAAATGAACTCAGGATCTGATATATGAGACTTTGAGATGACATCATAAAATTTCTCTCTTCCTGGAACACGTTATTTTCAGTGTAACTTTGTAAAAGCACATAGAGAAATAAGAGGTAGGTACATAAAAGTCAAAAATTCATTCAGGGTTAAATGCTAACTAGAATTACGCATATTGCTGTGATTCATATGACTTTGTAAATATAGGACATTAGGACACATCTATAACTCAGTTTCATTGCTGTGACTTCACTTACATTAACAGAGAGGCAATAAAAGCAAATAATGGGAATAGACTAGGACAGGTAGAACTGAGAGGGAAAAAATTAGGTCCCTGATGCCTTATTGATTTGTTTCTTGAAAACAGGAGGCGTGTACATACCGGCTACATTAGCAAAGCTTTTACCATCTGGACCAGTGACAGATATCTACTGACTTTTGAAAGCTGACAGTAGTACAGTATTTGCATAATGCTGGTGTGCACACAGACACAAAAATAGAGTACAACAACATGATTCCATGCACTTGACCTTAAAGGCAATGTAAATATTCATAGACAGTATTTATGTAAGGATAAGTCCAAAAATCAAGCTAGTTTAGAAGGCAAGGGACCTCAGAAAACTTTCCTCCTGTCAGTAGTATCAATCAGTAGATATGCATATATTAACTAGAATATGTGAGGATATATAGTTTTATATATTAACATGTTGATCAGTCATGATAAAAGTCCAAAGGTGATGGTCACAAATCCATGGATTCACTGGAGAGAGCCACTTCACTGGAAATGAAGGGAACACAATCATTTCTCTGAAGTAGAATTACTCAGTTCATCAATTAATCTGTTGTTAAAATTAATAATGCAGATTTTAGAATAAGAAATCATATTCAAATATATGGATCTAAGCCAATTTGACTGGAATTTCAGCTGATAATGTCTAAAGTGTTAGGGGATCTTTAGCACTGCTAAAAAATAGGATGTGTCTGAACTTCAGCACAGAAAGAAGTCAGCAAAAGACCAGCCAGAAAATCCTAACAAAGATAACAGTTTTCAATATGTTCCTATTATGTATACGTGATTTGCTATGTGCATATTTATTTACATATTCAGAAAGGAGTTAAAAAAATGAAAATTGAAATGGTGACTTTTTCGTATACTACAAAATTGTTTTGACTAGCCACATTAAAGACATCAGGAAGGTACCACCAAAAGACCTGTCAAAGGTGGGAAGCTGGGCAGTGAAATGGCAGATGAAATTCACTGGTTAGATGATGAAGGATAACACAGAGTACCCAAGAAAAATCAGACAATCTCATCACATTGATATGATATGAATGAACTGCAAATATATTAATAACAACACACATAATTATATTCTTCTATCTTGAAGAGCATGTCCAGTAATATTCTTTTTTAAAACAAATGTAATGTGCAAGAGAAGGATGCAGAATGACAGTGGACATGGATTTAACACATGGAAGGACTAAAAATATCTTTTCATCTATAGCAAAATTTCACTGATAGTATGACAAGAAGCAAGTACAAAAAAATCCCACCTCTTCTAGTGCTTTCACTCTTAAGTCCTTCCTAACTAGATAGTGAATAGATAATTCATCTAACTAGTTAGATTAATTAACAAAAACATTAACTATTTTCTTCAATCTTCAGCAACATTTTTGTTTTATTTCTTATTGCATTTTAACTCATCCTAATTACACTAACACTCCTGTCTCCGCGAGGAGTGGTACTGTATCTGCCGGCTATTGCAGTCTTCCAGACACAACAATATCAAACTCAGGATTCGGATTTCTCAAATGAATGAGAGCCTGCAAAATGACTTTTATCAGATGGATTAAAACTTACAAAGTCACCGCTAACGTAAAAGATGATGATAAATAAACAACAAGACACCGTCAAACAATGGCACTGGAAAAAGCTTAATGGAGTAAGATCATTAGCCTGGCATCTTCAAATCAAGATGACAAGAGAAAAAGAGGTTCGTCATCCCCAGAGCTGTGTCTTGTCAGCATTGATCTGGATTTATGAGCCAGTAAAATAATCCTTCATGATATATGTCCTGTTGTTCACCATTACTGCATCTTCAAGGAGGCTGCTGTGTTGTGTGCTCTTCATGTCATGCTTAGCTGAAGTATAATTGACTTGAAGACCACTTCTGCTTACAGTTCTTTCAGATACAAACTAATGGATGCTGGTGAAGTTGTACGTCCATTAAGCAGAGCATTAGTTTTGATGGCATTCATTTATCTGCAGAGATACTTTATATATCATAGTTTTCTGAAGGCTTGTTTACTAAGAGATCGTGCTGGAAGGATATTGCTGCTGTCAATGAATCTTACGCCTTATACATAAAAATTGAAAAATGAGAACTTATACCAGTTGCCTCTTAGTTGACATGCAATGGTCATAAACCAATGACTTCGCTAGTCTGCTTTCCTAATTGAGCATACTTCCAAAAATCTGGGGTTTGTTTCCCTTCTAATTAGAAAAACCAACAGACACTCCTCCCTGCTGCCAATGCCCAGTATAAGGAGGAAATTCAGACTTACACATAACTCACAGTGCATGGGTCTTGAGAACAAACTTAAAAAGCTCTAGTGTGACTTGGTGTTTGTGGATTTTTTTTTCTATAGAGGATGAAACATATCTAGGTTCTCACATAAGAAATTTATCAATCAGTCCCCCAAAACTATGATTAATCAATAATTGATTATTATTAATCAATAGCTGATCTTGAAACTCAGAATACTTCATTCACCCAGAATAGAAAGAATAAATAGAGACAGAAAAAGAGAACAATTCTATAACTTGTCAGGAGAAACAACTGACGAACATATTTTCCAGCCTTTCTCTAGATACTCATTTCCTATTAAATTCGCATTTAAAGCCAACCCTCCAGTTCTGATAGAGGTAGAAAGGTCTGGAGACCATCACATTCTCCATTCAGAGCAATAGATTACTCAGGGGCTTGTTACCATCATCTTCGGGGGGACTTCACTCACTCAGAAAATCCTACTTGACCAGATCTCACAGAAAAGATTTATAAAGCAATCTCAGTCTTCAGAATCCTGCCAGGGTTAAGGCATCGGGCCAGGCATTGATCAACCTGGCATTTATCGGTGCTTCTGCAGGATGCAGAACCTCGGGGACAGGCTACACTGCAACCTTAAGCGATGGTTGTGCAATTTGAGGCATCTAATTTGACAGGCAGGCTGAGGTCTCCAGGCCAGATGCTCTAGGACATTGAGGCACAATGCAATGAATGGGTCTCTTTCCTAATAATACTTTGTTTGTACCTACAATTTTAGCAAAATTCAACTCACTGGCCTGGAATTTCCCATATTACTGGTGTGCTGCAGGGCGCTTTCTTACCTTTCACAGTATTAGCAGTTCTGAGAAGTGGGAGCAAACATTTTGTCCACGTTTAAAAAAGACAAAATACAAACAAACAAAACAAAAAAAAAACACTTTTGTTCAGTGAGATGTCCCAGCACGTAAGCAATTTGGTGAACTGACCTCAAAGCAATTGCTCACACACTTAAATCTAGCATTCTCTGACTGTGGAGAGCTCTGCTTTCTAACTCTAGGTATATTTTATTATATTTTTTGCAAGTAACTTTTTGCCACAAAATTATTATGGCTTCTACATAAACCAAATCATTATGATTCCTACGCACATGTACTGTCTACTTCTAGTCACTACAGCTGCCCAAGAAAAGAAAAGGTGCGGGGCAAAGGAAGTAGCACTTTCTTTCTTCTCATTGTGTAGAACTTTTGACAGCATTTCCCATTAAAGTTTTGAAAAATATCAAACAGTATTTCCACATCTGTTTGACTAATATCTTCACATCTTTTGCACTATGCAAAGATATGCTGGACCAAAGGATTAAACTGTAAAGCATTTAACAACTAACCATTTGAATAGGAACAATTTGTACCTTGCTTACACTGTGCAGTGCTGATTAATATTAATATTATTGGCTGATACAGTTATCATGAAAATTATTTCTAAATCAAACTCTCCCTCTCTATAGATTATCTTCTATTTACAGATCAACAGTCAGATTTCACTTGCTTGAACTACATGCAGATGTCTTTCCTATCTACATACAAAATCACTAGGAAGATCAATCTTTAGAAATATCTATCTCCATCCATGCTGTCAGCTTCTAACCTCTTGCACTTTGACTTCAAATACAGCATAAGCCCCAGTTATTTTACTAAATACTCATCATGTTTATTGAGATAGACTGGCACAATGAATTTACTGAGGAAAAGTACATTTTACACCGACTTATATGGCACTGAGCATTTATGGCAGATGTTTTCAACTAAAGTGATATATTTTATGCTACGTGATGCCATCACATACATTCAATAATACCTTACTGTCAGTCTTCACTAGCTGGGAATCAGATAGAGACAAATGCACCTGGTACTGAGGCAATACTATTTAACATAACAACTTTACTATATTTGTTTTATTTTACAAAGTCATGGATTATCCCTATGTTTCAGGGATTTAACTCTGATATCGCTCTGTGATGACAGAGGAAAATGAAAAGGTTTAGACATGCAGAATCCTTGTTTCTCCCATGTCTACACCGAAAGAGCTCACAGGAATACAAAAAATGACTCATTTTCAGCAACAATTTTGTGCCCTGCAAAGACGATGCTGACATATTAAGCTGATCTAAAAAATCATGAAATTTAGAACCTAGATTTAAGTCCTAAAGCTACTTCACCTGCATCAACCAAACACTAGCCTTTGCTAGGAGAGACACGCTCCTGGGTCTCTGGATGGGCCCCTCATCCAGGTGTGTGTTTAGAAGTGGCGTTACACGCACAGAAATTAATGCTACAGTAAACTACATCCCCGCCTCCTGCTATATTGGTAGTTCTGCTAACCTGCCACCATGACCTGCTGCTGCTGTGAGCAGCACAGATATAACATGGTGCATTTTCCTATGTAGGAAATTGTTTGGCTATAATTTAGGCTGGTTTTAAGTTACTGGCAGTGGAACTGGCAAACAGATTAGGGAGTTTAGCTATTATGTGCTGATCAAAAACTGGAGACCTAGAAGGCTAACTCAGACTGTCAGACATCCAGCAAGCACCCCGCGGTGTATTCTTGCAGGAGCAGTACTGATTTACGTCCGCTCTGAGGCCAACAAGAGTTCTACCACTTATATACGAGCTCAAGTCCAACGCCGCAGCCTTTTGAAAATGCTGTGTGAAATAAATATGCAAATGATTGCAGTAATTTTTAAAGACCATATTAAAATATCCTAAAAGGTAACTGCTCATCCTGTTTTTTTTTCTCTTCCTTTTAGCTCTTAGAGCTTTGTTATGACTTGCCTAATGCACGCAATTGCTGTTTTTCCAGGTAGCTCCTCATAAACATTGCAAAATATTAACGAAGGTGTAGAGAAAGCAAAAAGGCACACGGCACCAACAATCATCACATATTTAATTCACTGCTTTGTTCATTCCTTCTCCATTACAAATGTACTAAATGACAATATAATTATAACCTAAAGCTGTTAGTAATTATATGCAAAGTGCTATAATAGCAATGAAACTCTAATGGTGGAAGAGAGAGAGACAGAGGGAAGCCAGAGTTAAAATACCCATTACTCACTTGTACTCCCGGGTATCTCCTAAAATTATTTGATCCTGATGGGTTACCTAAACTGAGAATTACCTGAAAAAAAAATCAGGTCAGGTGTAGAGAAAACAAATGTAAAACCAGGAAATTGCTCGTTGGTGTTGAGCCAAGTATTAGCTCATCAGCATTCACACACTGTTGGAGGACAACGAAGGAAAGGAGCTGGAAGCGGAGAGCACAGCAAAAGGAAACACCTTCCTGGAAACTTTTCTGGTGCTTGGCTGCCTCTTCCCTCTGACGTGGAACTAAATAAACGCCCGATGCCCGAGCGTGCACTATCAGCACATCCCCTCTCCGGTTGTATTTCTCCTGCCTCCAAGGCAGCAGGACCATGACGGCAGGGGACCACGCTCGCCCTGCTCTAGGGCCCACAGCAAATCTGGGGGCACTGAACTGCTTGGCCATGACTTCTGGTCCCTCTTTTGCCTTGGACAGTCCCACCTGCCAGAACAGCTCCTTGCTTCCCTTTGCACTGGGCATAAGCCTACCAGCAATCAAACCTGGACCAAAGTCTGAGGGCTGAGATAAATAGGAAGCTACATGTGCCCCCACCTTAGCTAAACTGACGGTTTTCAGGCTAGAAAGGAGGGTCTGGCTCGTGCAGTTTCTCAGGGGAACGTTTGACTTGTGCTTATTCCCCATTTGTTGGAATCAGAGAGATAAAGCCGTACAGTTATTGCTGTATTTTCACATCAGTAATACACAACGGTAGGCTCTAGAGACGAAACTTAATTGAGATAAAGCACATAAAAAATATGAATTACATGACAGGTTGTATTGGCAGCTCATGAGAGTGAAATGAAATCCCTATTTACTCCATCTAGAATATGCCTGGTAAGCTACAAGCTAAGCTTATAGAAATAGAGTCAGAAAGTTATCAGCTCCTGCTACTTCACTAGCTCTTGCGGACATGCTGCCAGGCTTGAATTTCTGCTAAAATGCATTTAAAAGAACGGGAAAAAAATAACATCCACAATGAGAGAAGAGAGCCAATAGCAGCATGCAGATCAAAGACTTTCTCGTGACCCGTCTCTGCCATTTCTGACCTAGCTTCTGCTCTGCCTATATTATTTTACTCAAGGAATTAATATCATCCTAGCAATTATAATGAGCCCCTGTATATAGTCATTGGTTTGCTTTTTGTTACCACAACACTTAGCACCATAGAGTTCTTAATACTGATGCTCCAAACTCAACATGTGGTTCAGATAAATGTGGTTGCGCTTGCCTTTCCCCAAACCCTGGCCGGCAGACCAAAATGCTGGAATACAACCAGTTTTTAGGTATCAAACCACTGAGAGTGGAGAAAAAGCATCGTTATTGCTTGAGATTATACAACTACCCAGAAAGCCAGGAACTTGAAAAGGGGGTTTTGCAAAATCTGGGATCTCAAATTCACATATGATTTTCAACTAAAATCACTTTTATGCCTTTTAATTACCAAATATTGATTTGTTTGCCTATGTGCTCATTTTGTGTGGGTACGTGGGGTAAAGGCAAAGCACTGAAATATGTGATCGCAAGTGCAAAGTGGCTATAAAACACTATCAGATCAAAATGGCTGTGACAGATATCTGCGCTGGGCTTACTATGTCTGGATAAATTATTATATATGACTGATAGATACTTAGATGGGAAAATACAATTACAATCACCAGCTCTTATTTCCTACTTCATTTTACATGTAGATTTTTATCCACTACATTTAGGCAATTGAGGAAATATTTTCATAAGCAATAGATCATACAAAAACGCAAACAGAGGGCAAAAATATTTGGAGTAAATAGGCTGGGCACCTGCACCAAAAATTAATGCACAGAAATGAAAGGTTTGCTCTTGAATGTGTACCCGAAGTAGTTTGACTGTTCTGAAATACGATATGATCTTATACTGCTTTTACATTTCCAAGTTTCCTGGGGAGAAGAAATGTGCTTTGCTTTGCCTGCTAACTGACTGCTGATACGCTGAAATGACAGAACAAGGTACCGAGTCCCTTCTTCATGGATGCTCACAGAGCTGTTGCAATCTGCTAACGCTGCCCCTAGGGTTGTACAGGTAGCTCAGACGCGAGAGCTAACGTGGTTCTAGATCCCCTGCTGAGTTTGCCTGCAAAAACTGTCACCGTTGGCTCTAATTGCGGCAACGGCAGTTTTTTGATAGCTACTGGCTGTGTATCTGCCATGGGGAAACCTAACTCCTTTTGCACGGGCATCCCAGCTGCTGTCACACACTCGTGCATTTAGTCCCTGCCACCGAGGCTGCCTTTGAGCTCGGCTTCCATCATTCCCATCACGCAGGTGAATGAGTGCAGCCAGAAAGGCCGAATTCCGCGCAGCAGGTTTCCGTACAGCCCAAGCGTGTCCGACAGACAACAACTTCCCCATCGATGCAGCATCCCTCTTCAGCCGCTTCCCCACCGTGTCCCCCTTTGCCCACTTTTTGACACCTGACATCGCTCGTTGCGATGCCCTGGGGAGAACCAGCAGGAAGCAACGTATTCGGATAAATTATTTTTAGCTGCTCTTGCTCCGAAGTCCCCGAGGGCCCGAGGCCCACAGCCCCTCCGCGGCGCCGCACGCAGACCATTTGCTGATGCCCGCAGCACTCGCTGTCACTCAGCGACATCCTACAGTTTGCAGCAAAACGCTGCTGCTCGTCTGTGGCCAAATACAGGGGAAATAACTGCAGAGGAAATAACTTCTGTTCTCCTGACAGCGCCATGAAAATACAAAGCAGACTATATTAGACCCCAAAGTCGTAAGTCTTTAAGGCTCAGAATAGCCAGTGCCAGATGATAATAAGGATAAACAGGAATCATTAGAGCCTTGTAACCATGTATATTCTTAAGGGTGATGCCCTTAGTCCACTTTCCCGTAGGCAAAACTCCTCGCTTGAGACCTGCTAGCAAACGATGCTCGCTGGTTTATTTTGTCACTGTAGGGAGTCACTCTAGGGAGCAGGCAGTTACTCTCTGCAGAGCCCACATGGCTTGCCTCGTCCTAAGGAAAGCTCTGTGAGGCTGGAAATACACAGATACACTTAAAAAAAGACAGAAATGCATCATTCCCACGCACACACAGGGTCATTCTCCTTAATGCCAGTATTACTTACCTGCAGACAGCTCAGAGCTGGAAGAGATGAAGGAATCATGAAGAAATCAGGAGCAGGGATCAAAAATAAGAGAAAGGATTCAGGAGATAGACTGCATCGATGGGAGGACAACAGCAAATCTCTGAAGGCTAAATCTGGATAGGAACGAGTACGAGGAGAGTCATTTGGGGGATGAATTTTAATGCTCTGATCCTATTCTATGAGATACGAAGGGGAAATTTCATTGAATCTGCAAAATTTGGCATCTTCATGAGATTTACAATAGGCAAAGATATTTGCAACAAGGCATCAGTTTGCTGTACTTCAGTTAACTAAATAGAGACATTTCTCTGCTGTTGCTTTTTTTTCCTGGCAATACAGCTTCTAATTTTATAAAAAAATAAAATAAAATAAAATAAAATAAAATAAAATAAAATAAAATAAAATAAAATAAAATAAAATAAAATAAATCCAATGACAATGGATTTATTTTACAATGACAACCCCCCTCTATATTCTGAAAAGGAATGGAAACTGCAATACCATATTCATTTCCATCATCAAAGAGATTCTTTTTCTTCTGGACACAGTGTACAAAAGCGATTCTTGCTAATCTTTCTGGTTCTTTGGTATATGCAAAGAATACACAGATACGGCCGAAATGAACAAAAGGCTTTTTTTGGCTTAAGATGATAATGTTTCAATGAATATAAAAAAAAAAAAAAAAGTAAAGATAATAAAGTAAAACTGCTATCTAACAATCTTCACACTGATCTAACGGGATTTCAAAATCACTGCCAGTTTCTGCAGGCCGCTCTTCCAAAGGAACATTAATCGCCTACAATTATAAGCCAGACTCGGTGCACCTTTGTACTTATAGCATTGGGCCAAATGCACACTAAATAAAATTCTGCAACTTCAACGTACACTTACAGAACTCATTTTCAAAAGTATGGAAAGAAGTTGAGGCAAGAGTGCTTCATTTTCAGAAAAAAAAAAGAATTAAAAAAAAAAAAAAAAAGATTAACCTAAAGCATTTAATTCAATCCAAAATAAAACATTGTGTGACTTTTTCAGGGTAACCATGCACGAGGACTACTTCTCTGTGAGGACGGTCACTGACTGCAGAGAGGGTCTCACTGCTGCGGCGCCAGCTTCACCCAGCTGCTCTCCTGAGTTGGCCTCGTGCCTTTAGGATTATTTCCTCATGGAAGGTGAAGGAAAGCAAGAAAGAAGCTGGGGAGCACATTCAGAATGGCATTTTCTGTCTGACTGAGAATGTAAGATTTTCCTTAATGCGAACGGTGCACATAGCCAAATAATACTGGTAACAGTGGCTAGGGGATGTCAAAAGGCATGCACTCTGCCATATTTTTCCTGCAAGGGTAGACAAATGCTAGAGATTATTTTTTATCTCAGTGCTATTCCAATCATGGCAAAAAGCATCCTCAGGCCTGACCCGGCTTCCACCGAGGAGCACAACTACACCCGCTGGGTCCCTGTTCCCATTTCCCACGTTGATGGAAGGAAACATCCTGAGGGTGGTGGTAGGGTCACGGGAAAGAGGCCCCCTTGCAGAAGGTCCCCACGCCGCCCTAGCCAACCAGTCCCCGCTGCACCGGGCTCCGTGCGTGCCTCAGGTCCCAGGTGCCACTGTTTTTCCTTGCCAAGGGGTTCTATCACGGTTAAGGTCAAACTTTTACGAGACAAGTGGCCTCCTTGCTTTGACGGCACGTTGTTATTTCCCTCGCAATTGCTTGCCTTGCAGTATTGTTTTATCTTCTAATTGTTTCTGCAGCAATAAATAAATGCATATCAAGCACAAAAATCCAAGGCGCTAAGTCCCCAAGCCCCTTTTCTGATATTCCTACTGATGCAAATTCATACTATTTTGCAAATCTCACCTGAAAGAACAGATATCAAGAAGCAGCACATTCAGCAAATAGAAAATAAACCCATATATACACGTGGCTGATTCTTTCCTTTCAAAGAGTCAAATCTTATCACCTTAATGAAATTCAGAGCAGTGGCCTTTCTTTCAAGGTAGAATAATTAGGAATCAATTACTTTTTACACCAAAGCACTCACCACCCTGTAACCATTTTGTAATTGTGAAGCAGTGACATTGTCATTTTTATGTAGTTACACTGAATTACACAATCTTTTCAATGGAGTTATATTGGAAAATTACAGACAAATTTGCTCATATTAAGACCTGCAGCTTAAGAACTCAATCTGAAACAACTGATCACTTGGAATAGGCTCTAAAGATAATACATAAAGCTTGGCAAGTACAAAGAGAGATGGAAAATGTTCCTCAATAAATCAAAATGTTATCACTGTTATCGTTTAACGTAAAATGGATACACACTAGTGAATTATTTCAATTACTCCATTTGATTGGTGAGCTAAAGAAAAAGAGCAACTGATGAAAAGGTGGTGAAAACCTAACAATATACAGAATTTATGAACCGACCTCAGAAACCTATCACCAAATGTGACCAGCCTGTACCTGCGAAATCCGAAAGATGTTTAACATTAAATGGAAAAGCTTCAAATCACTAATTTAGTTCACAGTGTGCCTCAGAGATTTGAGGAATTTCACATCTTTAGAATGTCTATATAGGGCTTTGAAGCTAAAGTTGAGCGAGGTTTTAATTTTTACTTGTGGCACAACAGCGGGATGTAAAACACACCTACGGCGAGGCTATAACAGCAAGTTTTCATGTTTGACTGAGCCAAACAACCAACCTAGGGGCCGGGAAGAATAAAAAGGGCCTTAGCGCAGCGCGGCGCAGGAGTAAACCCTTCAAAGGGGCACCCCACCTGCGTGCGGCGCGAGGAGACGCGCGAATCAGAAGGGGGCTGCCGGATTGGCGGAAGATGCTGACAGGGAGAATTTCTTAGCCTACAGGAGGTCGATAACTCTGGAAAAGTTCAAAAATGCGAGGCTGATAAATAGGAGCCGAACCCGAGCAAAGCTTGCGTATTAATTGCAAAGGATTACTGAAATATCCCTCAAAATCTAATCCCCCTGCAACCCAGCTACAGAATTAAGCCCACCTAACAGAGGAATACAGAAAGAAAACCTTACTATTTTGAAAGGAAATTATATATTTTTTCCTTCTGGATAGAAAACTCTTGTTTCTTTAAGGACTAACTTTAAAAAATAAATATAAAACCTAAATAACTATTTGAAATTTTTGCATTTGCACATATGCTGTTTTTTCCACTGTGAGCAAAAAGGTTTTCAGAAATATAATCTTTCTAGTAAGGGTCCTGAAAGCTCTCTAAAATACAGCTGGATATATCCACCATCCTTCTCATTAGACACTGTGCATCAGTCACTCACTTTCATGAGAAAGCAAGGTTTTTAGGAACACAACTTTCACTGCAACTAATCTAAAACCATCAAGGTCATTTGTGTGCATCTGTTCGCAGGTTTATCCTTTCCAGGGTCTGTCTTGGCACTGCAGAGTCACCACAAGCCCTTTGCTCTATGGAGACGGTTATTTTGGGCCTGAATCAGCTAATGCTGAGGCAAGAGTTCAGCCTCTTTCTCACCGGAACGAGACTGTCACCGTGGCTGTCTCCTACCCCGCTGGCTCCAGCAAATGTGTCGTTCACCTTGCCAAAATAAAAGCACACTTTATTCCTTAATTAGAAATGAAAGTTGGAAAAATAAGAGCTAATTACATAGAAACTCATTTAGTCGGGACATTATGAACAGGGCTGATAGGGGAGAACGACGATTTAATTAGAGTTTGAAATATTACCTAGAAAGTGCAGATCTGATTTTCTTTTTTTTTTTTCTTCTTCTTTTTTCTTCTTCTTTTAAGGTTTTCTCTGAGAATGTCTCAAGCCCTGCATTCCTCGAGGAAATTTTTTGCCTCTCAACATCAGAATGAGATCTACAGAAATGCACCGAAACATTCCCTACGTTTTCCACTGCCCATGCATCTCATGAACAAGCTGACAGCTGAATTGTAATGTGGCCTTATTAAAACATTTTGTTTGGATTTATTGCCCTTTTCAACCTTGCACAGTCTAGATGAACTTAGATCTCAAGTATTTTTTTTTCCCAGAACTGCACACAGAAGCATAACTGTGTTTTCTTTGACTCATTCAGCTCCACCTATCAGTTTATGAGGGGTCCATCTCAATACACAAACCAAAGAACCTTCCGAAGCTGTCTGCCCAAGGCCAAGGATGCAATGCATTAACATAAGCATGACGCCAGAAGTTTCACAGCAAATTATGCCTTAGCCGGATCTGAAGAGGTATCCATCATACACACCAAGGTTGCTGAGATGCTTAGGGTGTTCCATCTCTTGATACATGTCTTTGGAACTTATTTTGAAATTCATGAATGCTACGATGGGACAGGTCAATGAGTAAACTGAGCATTAAGTAGTCTGCCCTGAACTGGTGTCACGGAACGAGTGGTGGTGGGGTGAGCAACACAACGCACTTCGCTCGTGGGAAAGAAATAGCAATAGGTTTTATTGATAATGACAATGGTCTCACGAGATTCTCTGGCAAGGTCACTTAGTATTTACTGCATGGAGGTTCAAGATACACACAGAATTACCAAGGACGTCCTCCCGTTGGGTCACGAGGTACAGGACTGGACCCCCTTGCTTTCCAAACTCCTCCTGAGAGGAGTCTGCGTGTGGCTGGATCCAGTCCCAGTCCCAGAACTGGGCAACAGTTGATGTCTAAGGGATTTGTGCACAGTCACAAGATAAAGTTTACAAGTTCAGAAAGAGCTATAGTAGCTGACCACGAATCTGTAGCGGGAAGGATCTCCTAACCCCAAGGAGTATCCTTGAGAGGCTCCCTGCTCAAGGGGAGATCCTGGTGTGTAGCCCACTGTGATGCAAGGAGAGCACAAGGGGCGCTCGGGCTGTTCCCATATTTTTGGGATAAGATGATTGACTGACAGTCATTCCTTCAATTCAGGCTGGTGTACGCACAGTTAGCCTTATCCCCCCATCAGAACAGGGCCATCAGCACTGTTACTGATGGCTAATGTCTGTGTGGGAAAAGAAATCGGAGAGGCAACTCGCAGATCAGATAATGTGGTAGTTGACACCTGAACAGGGCTATGTGCGAGAAGTCAGGCTGAGCTGGGGAAGGAGCACATCCGTCGCAACTGGGTAATGGCTGAATTCAAAAATGATACTGTTTCCACGGGCAAGATGTCCAATAATACTGTTAACTTGCTTAAAAAGTTGTTAAAGAATAGTAAAATTGGGCAGTTCCCAAATGGAAATCCTTGTCATTTTCAGCGCAAGAATTTTTAACCATGCAGGCATTTTAAGCCTGCAAATACTAGTATTTTTGCCATTCTCCAATTAGTTTGATGCACGCCGGCAAAAGTAAAATCAGGACTAACACAGCACAATGTAGCTTGGCATAGAAGAGAACTTATATTTTTTTTTATAGGCTAACAACTCATCTTTTCATGACTTTCACCTTTCATGTTGAAATCTTGAAGAACTTTGTAAAAAAAAAAAAAATCATTACTGCAACTTCAGATCTCTGGGAGATACCACAGGAGAGAATTATTTCTATTTTACAGGTGGCTAAATTGAAGAACAGAGAAGCCATGACTCATCTAAGGCTGAAAAGAAACTCCTATATTGACTTTCACCCCTTGGCTTTAACTGACAAAGTGTGCTCTCTCCCTTATGTCCCAGAGTAAATCAGAGCAGCTTTTTCATTAAGTTTCAGACACATCTCGTCCACACTGTTGTCTGCTGGTCATGGAAAACATAATGAAAAGGAAACCAGGCTTGCATATGTACCAAAGTCACCTCAAATTTTCTCTTTTGTTTTTATACTTGTGAGAGGTATATTGTCAAAAAGATTATATCATTTTTTTTTTCTTTTTTAATTGCCCAGGAGCACTTTTCTATAATACAGGCTCTGGCATGAGTAGTTGCAGTAAAAATCACTGGCAGACTCCTAGCCAGAGGCACTCGTGACATTGCCTGCTCCCCGCACCCTGACTAACTCACTGCCGCCTGTCTCCTACCCTTCTGCAGCGCGTCCCCACGGATATTCAAAGTTTGGGGTGAGAAACAGCACAAACAGACTGCACCTCCACACAGCAGCCTGGCCCTTCACAACATAGTGCACGAGGTATTACTGCGATACCTACAGTGCACGAGAAGTGGAAATCTGGGCCTTCTCTCCACACCAAAGCAGAGACACCAAGCACACGACTGTGGCACGCTCATTAAACTTCTGTTTTCCTACAAGTTTGCAAACTGCTGGCCTGATTCCACCTCCTGTGCAGACAACCCAGCTGGGTAGTGCTAGAAGGGCTGTTTTTATCCTGTCCTGCTACTCCTCCTCCTGCGAAGGGCAGTAAACAATACAAACACAAACCAAAAATTAAAAAAGAAAAAAGGGACAGAGATAGCCCTAAACAACATTATTTTAAAGATGACAGGACCCCCACTTCACCACATTTCAAAAAGCTTTAAGCATATCTTATGGATAAAATATTATCTTTTGGTCTCCTTTTTGATGTTGCTGTGGAGTACCTTGAGGATACTTGGTAATAAGGCACCCTGGGTTGTACTCCATTGTTCTCTATTCCTATGTATTATTAACACCCAAAGCCAAATGAATAATGAAATCACAAGTTGAGAAATTACATTTTCTTCTTCCATTGCCTGCTTATTCTGACATAAGCAGCTTATTAATTGCCTTCATTTTATGGTATAGTTTACCGGTTAGTGCAAAGGAATGCACTAGTGCACAAAGGAATGTAGGATTTAACACTACCTTATGGTTGTCTTAAAGGGAAGGATTTGAGGTAGAAACTTTGAGCAAAGTTGTTTGCTGGATATCATAGTAGCTTGAGGTTTTTTTTTCATACATGGCTAACAGCACTCTTTTAAAATGAAGCAATCTGTAAATTAGATCTTTCCAGCTCACTTCTGACTGGCAAAAGCAGTGCAATTGCCCGACAGATGCGAGTTTCCAAAGATGCAAGACCAGTAGGGCCACCTATAACAGCATTTTATGCTGCAAAACAAGTATTGTGCCAAGCAGTTAGTGAAAAACATACCATGAGAACAGATTTTGGATGCTGTTCCCAAAGAACATTAAAGTTCATCTCCAACTCTAAGCTTGGTTTCTTTCATATTTCCCCTTTTCCATCACACTGTGTTATTTAAGACTAATTTATAGCTCCAGGCTTTCAAGTCTCATATAGAAATTGGCTGGATGATTTTGTTATCAAGGACATAAATACTTTTATTGGAACCAGGATTTCATGCAGGATGTTTCATCTGTAATGCAGTTAAGAAGGTAGCTGGAAAAAAGCAACATTTGTAGAAGGGGTATCTGCAAAAATATTCTCCCAAATGCTACTTGCAAAGCTAAAATAGGTCTTGTCACAAACACAGCAGAGACTTTTAGGCTAAGATGCTCTCTCTACTGTCCAGCTGCATAACAGAGATATTACTGGACCCTGGAATATGACTCCCCCAAACCCAGGAATCAGTTTAGTGGCAAAAAACGTTTTTTGGCCTGCATTTGGGTAAGGTATGAGAGAGGATCAAGTATTTCCACACATCACTGACTCAAAGAGGGCATGTGCAGGCTGGATCAGCTACCAAGCAATCACTCTTAACACTAGGCAAATGTAAAGAATTAATTTACATATTGAAATCTAAATAATAAGACCACAACTACTGTGTTTATAAAGAGATGCACAGTGATGAAAATAAAAATGCCATGTGTAGTTAACTGTAAATACTAGTTTATCCTAATGGAATTCCTCTGTTTCTTCCAAATTCAAAGTTAACACTTTGCTTACACAGTCCTTGCAACTGGGATCCAAATTTTTGGTATGACATTCTAGCATTATTGGGAAAGCTGACCCAGGCATAAGTATATATCCATTTTCTGCCTGAGATAATGGTCAGGACCTCGCTTAATCCTTTCCTATAGGATTTCCTCTGACTTGCAAATGTGGAACTGAATCTAGGTAGCAAGTTATAATACTTCTCCCCAAAACATTCCTCCTTCTTTCCCTTTTTCACGGCAATAACACCCCACATTACAACAACCCTCAGCTGGGCTAGCTAAGACTGTCATGTACAGAGATGCAAACGAAACTCAGTGACAGCCCCAGAGCACAACCACAAATGACCTGTCGACTCATTACAAGGAAAGTACATAGATGACTCAGCTAGCTGGCTGATCAAACTGCAGGCTCTAAATTTCCACTATGAAAAATGTATTATCTACAAATACAGAAAGCGATAACTGTGATTTAAATGAACATATAAACGTCTCCTCCAGACCACTGCAAGCTCCCATCAAAGACTAGAAAAAAATCAAAATCACAAACATGAGCAGCAGCCCTGGACTTGGGTGACCGATTCCCATCCTGCCCTTCAGGGAACAGGAGACACAAGATTGTCACTAATGTGTATGCAAAGCCCTTTTTCTTCCCCTACTGCCTGTGCAACCTCAGGCGAATCAACTGCAATGGGATCCTTGGGACTCTGAGCTCAGCAAGGGAAAACTTGGGAAGTGTCCAGCTACTAAAGAGCCATTCCTTTCCCTTCTCCGGCGTAAATCCAAAATTCCTGAAAAGGCAGGGGGAAGCTTGAAAGAGAGATAAGGTAACCAAAGAGAACTTCAGACGGGTTTCTAGCCCAGAACACCAAGCATAGGCACAAGTGCATGCCACTCATCACGCCAGGTTCATTCGGCCGTTGCAGACCTTCATGAGACACTTCCCTAATTAACTGCTAGATTTTATTTAATTAAGATCACACCTGTAATATCACATTCCAACAATCACAGCCTTCCTTGACTAGAAAATATTAGGACTGAAAGTGCTTTATTTCTTAAGTTATCGGCTCGTTTTCACTACACACTAGTAATGCCTCATGGGACCACATTCTGGATGCAGTTGCACTGCTGTAACCTGTAATTAGTTTAGTTTAAAAATACACTACTAAAATCAGAGTCTTTTAAAACTTTAACCCAGCACTGGGGCTATAAACATTGACAGAACAAAAATTATATGAACTTTATGCAGTAAATATGACTTTTATCGACTCCTTTATATGAGGAATGTTGTCTAGAAAGCACTCAATTCTGATGCCTCTTGAGATAGTATATTTATTTTCTCATTAACTAGATATTTTAGAAGAATTTTACAGTAGCTAAAATTGCTATACAGATATCAATAAAAATTACCAGAGCAAGAGACAGATATCTCAGGAATTTATATGAAAAAAATGGTGCAATGTTTTCTCAGTGAAAATGTAATTGGCCCAAGAAAACTTCAAAGTCAAAAAGTGGAGTAAGCTGCCCAATTACTGTTGAAAGCTAACAGGCATCTGGCACCTCTGTTTCCTTGAAAGATTCTCTTTTAAAGTCTGTTATAGTTACTTCAGCAATGACAGCTTTAAGCACTGACTACATACAAAAATCTAGACCTCTACTCTTATTTCTTGGTTTTCTTGACTAGCTACGTGTATTTCTCTTAGTGCCTGACTGAATTCCTTTTAAAATGTGATTAGCAATGCATTTCCTATTAACTCATTAGTGTTTCTGGAGCACACAGATGGAAAATGATGCAAAATTAAATCCACGGTCTGTATCCCCATGCCATCACACTCGCTACCTGTTCTAATGTTGGATGCGGGAGTTGGGCAAGCCGAAGGAACAAGTTTGACCCTCCCTTTCCTTACAAGCTGTGATGCCACCAAAGAATGAAATGCAGAAGCAAAACCATTACACGCTAGCCTAGATTTTGTCTCGTTTACAGTTTAATCAGAAGACAACAAATTAACTTATTTTGGGTGTCTTTTATATATTCTAAAGCTGGAGGTCAGAAATGTTCCTAGGTGGGTCCTTTTCAGTGGTGTTACTGACATACACAGAGTTACCTATGTGCTTAGGCATTGTGTTAAACCAGAATCTACTTTTTCACAGTCTTATCCATGCTACTAAAGGCTAAAGCACAACTTTAAGCCACAATATACGCCTGCATTGCCTGGCACAACATTTTTGGAAAAGGAGCTTGTGCAATCTACTCATTTTATGTCTTTCAAGCACTTAAGTTTTATTTCATCACATTGCACCACACAACCCTTACTCTAGCATGAGATGTTCTATTCGAAAAATGTCGGTGAAATATGAACCCGTTACTTCTAGTACTGAAAAACAAAATGGATTTGGCAAATCTAACAGTGGGTTAAATTCGCCTGAAATTCTGGTTTTAAGTATCTGGAAGGTTTATCTATCTGGAAGTGCCAATGACATTTAACATTACTTTTTCCTTTTATCTTCGAACTCAATTGCCACCTAATCCATTTTGAGAATTGGGAAAATTAACCACCAGAGATGAAACCAGTATCTTTTACAATATGATAAGGACTCATTTTTAATACATTTTCCAAAACAGCCTTTTTTTACTTTAAAATTAGAAATTAACAAAAACTAGCTTTCCGGTTTGCAATTTTATAACATATTTTTGTTTGTTCATTTAAAATGAATGAAATACCCCACCATAACAATGATTGACAAAAAAAGCTAGAGAAAGTTCCTCAAAATTCATCCTTTCTTATTTCTTAAAATTTAATAGGATAAAAAGAACCATATTCAGTTTTCCAGGAACCTGCTCTATTATACAGTGAAATATCATCAGTATTGAAATAATCATTCCAATGGGAACTTGGGCAGCCAGAACTGACGGACACTATTTTAATTTCATCTTTGTTATGAAAGAAGTGCCATTAGCATTCTCCAAAGCTCAGTCAAGTTTTCAATGCTTTGATTATGAACTGAAAGGAAGAGCCACTGAATTTGCACATGGGTTCCTGTGCTCCAACACCTCAAAGATCTGCACAAAGACAATCCAGGATACGATCAGTGAGCTAGTGCCAGGTTTGGGAAATGCACATATTCTGGCCTCCACGAGCAAAAACCCTGCACATGCTTCACTGTTTGCTACGCTGAGGGATTAGTTTGCATAATTCACACTGTGCAGTGCAGTAGCTTTACTGATTAGAGATATTAGATGATTAGGGGATGACAATTTGAAGGTTGCAGTGCTGAACTGCTTGCATTTTGTAAAATGATTTCATCACTGGGTCAACAGTATAAGGGTATACAGAAGACCAGCAATTTGAAACTAAAAGGAAAGAGAATATTAATTGAGAAAAACAGAAGAATGAGTAGCACTACAGAGACAGGATTAATTTCAACACTAATTTCTCCGAAGGTCAAACTGGTCCTTGAAATCAGTTCTGGTTAGACATTCATAAAAGAACCAAGGGCAGTTTTAAATCATACACTCATTTCCCCCCAAACTTTAAAAGTTTTTAAGTATAAGAATTTAATTCATTAGTTAATATTTGCAAGTTATTCTTAGTTCTATTTCAATATACGCTTACCAAGATACATACCAAACTCTAGGATACGAAAAGCTGACTTTAAAACACTTGAGAAAAAAAAAATCCTTCTTTTTTCAATCCCTTATTACTTAGAAAAAATCAGCTGTGGATTATTCATAATTCCTGATTCTGTATAATACAGGGGGAATAATATTCTACAGGATGCCCACAGAAGTGGTGCAGTCTCCTTCCCTGGAGATCTTCCAAACCCGCCTGGATGCCACCCTGGGCCCTGTGCTCTGGGTGTCCCTGCTGGAGCAGGGGGTTGGACTAGATGATCTCTAGAGGTCCCTTCCAACCTCAACCATTCTGGGATTCTGTGATTTTTTAATCTATGACACAGTAGGCTGGCATAGAGAGCAGTTTTGGTTTTGAGCAGCAGACAACTAAACAGAAGGGTGAAAATTACAAAAATATATGTTGAGAAACACATTTTCAAAATATCTTTCAAATCCAGAGCTGTTAGTTTGTTTTTTTTTCATGAGGAACATTTTTTTTTCCTAGTTGTTCTCTATTTCTTACTCTCTCTCTCTCTCCTTTTAAAACATTTTTCTCCTTCCTTTCTTTATCTGCCTTGTTTGATGTTTTTTTTTTATTAGGCAGAGTGCCAGAAAAGACTGATCTTTATTTATATTTGTAAGGCAGGATGTTACGGTTTGCTTTGGCTTTGACTACTTGTCTACATGACAGATGAAAGATTATCAAGCAGTAAAACAGAAACCTATTATTATGTTAAGAGCCTTAACAGAGATGAACCAACATATTTTCATTGGCAAAACCAGATACTTCATTGATCAGATGAAGAACAAATTTCGTAGGCATACTGCAATTCCTCTCCCCACCTCCAACATGTTGCCTTTTGCACTTAGTGTCTGGTTGCTGTGGTTAGACGCAGACCTTGCCCATACCCCTCTTCCCACCAGGTTTGTGTACCAGGAACTCCATCCTCGGGTAAGTTATTTTAATGTTACATTTCTTTGGACACATCTGTCCCAAAAAAACAAGCAAACAAACAAAAACCCAGAAAATCCCTAGGTTGCCCCAGTCCTTTCTGGAATTTCCCTTTTATTCACCATAGCTTCAGACCCTAAACGCTCCTGGATATCTGCTACCCAGCAGTGCTTCAAATTCAGCTTCTCCTCTTGTAGCTTATATAACTGAGGGCGGGGGAAAAAAAGGAAAAAGAAAAAGAAAGGAAAAACAAACCACCTTAGGCTTAATCTGTATTCAGACTGAGACAAAGGAGGTATCCTGTCCCTAAAGCAGACCCACAACCTTCAGCTCTTCTCTAAATGCATCTGCAGCGCGCAGCTATAGCATGGACGGCATCGACACAGGTAAGATGAGCATCAGAGATCAGAGTTAGCAATCACCAAGGCGAATCCTGGCCCTACACATCTGTCTGGCTTCTATGAAGTCAATTTTTACCTTGCCTTATTTTTCCCCTGATGACAAAAATGTAAAAAGGGGGGTGAATTTGGCCCGTTTGAGCACATCCATGAGAATACTCTTGCACTAAAAAGTAGATATTCTCTCACTTCCTTGTAATAAGTGTTTACTATGCTGAAAATTCTGAGGAGCTAACATATGGTTCTTATCACATTAACAATTCAAGGCAGTTAGTAGCCTCCAAAATGATCTCACAACACCAAAACATAGCGTATTAGTGCTGAATACTAGTTTGACAGAGAAGTGGCTCTTAAAAAAAAAAAAAAAAAAAAAAAAAAAAAAAAAAAAAAGAAGCATTTATTAAATTCCAAAATGTCCTAGCTGCCCTGCCACGTCTGATGAATCGGGAAGATCCAGGAATGAACATTTATGTTCAACAGGTGACATGCTTACAAGCTCTTCAGAGATGTGGAAATACCAGAGCAGATCCCCTCTCCTTCTTGTGAAGGTAACTTGGTGTTGAAATGAAATTTTGGAAGAAAATGAGGGCTTTCCCTGTTATACGGTGGCAGTAGGACACATTCTGTAAAGGCAGAGTGTGGAGTGACAATTTTGGGGACCTAGAGCTCTAACAGCTTCCTAGACTTTTCTCTTTGATGATTAAACTCAGACTTTGCTGCATAGCAACTGCTATCAGTGAGTGTCTATCTGCTGGTGACCAAGACAGGGCTTTCCTGACAACAACATTTAGAAGAAAAAGCTTCTTCTCTGTGATCCTGAGTTGCCTACAGTCCTCTATGCAGCAATTTCAAACCGAAGTTGACAGTGATATCTCTCTTTTTTACTTACTGTAAATGACAGTGGCTTGTTGATGAACATCAACATGCATGTTGCATCAGATGAACACCAACACGAAGCATCAGACACGGGAAAGGTGGTAAATTTCAAAAGCTATTTTAGTTTTTCTCTTTAATAAACACAGTGAAGCTTTTACTTTGCTTTCATGTCCAAGCTTGCCTGTTTGCTAAATGCACACCAGCCCAAAACAGAAGCAGAAGAATCAAATACAGACATCATAAGCCATCACTCTCCATCTTCCAGCAGCCCCAGAGCAAGTATAGCGTGACAGTTGAAAGGGAGTTAATGAAATGCTGTGGGCTCTTGGTTCTTTAAAAGAAAAAGCAGTACTTGAGGGAACCTGCAAACTTTTGCTAAACATCAAAGTGTTCTGCAGTTGCCTGTGCTACTAATGTCTTCCCAGCACACGGATGGACTCTGATCATTTCTCCTCAAGACAGAAATAATGCTTAAAATCAATTGTCGGCAGCAACATGAGGCATTTCTTAGAAGGAATTATAGACATTTCAAGGGATAAATTGTCTAGCTGCCTCAGCATTTCGATTTACGTGTCCATCTGTATTGAATAAAACCTCATCAGTAGCATCTGGAGTCACCCAACACAATCACGCATTCAGCTGCGTTACTCCACAAGGCCTCTGTTTGCTGGGAATAGTGCTTCCAAAGGGAAGAGGGGGAAGGGGAGGGCTCTGATCCCGCTCAGCAGCCCATTTGGTCCTGACGTTGGCATGTTTGCAAGGAGAGGGCTCGCAGGAGCAGCTGGGAGTAGCCGAGCCACGTTGGCTGCTGCTTGTCCATGAGATGTTTAAATGCAGACCACGTGTTTAGGCATCCGAGCCTGAAGAGAAATCATTTTGGTTGCACACATCTCTTGGGGATTTCCTTAATCCGTGTGGACTGCTGTGTCACCTGCTACCAAAGGCCACCTAACTTTGCCCTCAACCTCTCCCAATATCTGACGGATTATTATATTCTGGAAGTTGATCCTTTCAGCTGTGGGCACCCGGATTAAGAAAACTCTGTCCATAAGAGGAGAATCTAACTTTATAATTTCAACTATAATTAAATGATCCCCGAGGAATCAGAAGACAGTATTTCTATAAACACCAGCTTAGCAGACTTGGATCTGAAGCTGGAGGTGGTCTTCGTGTCTAAATTGGGAGTTGAAGTAACTGAACCAAGCTTAAAAATGAACCCAAATGTTCAGGTACGGAAACTTGTATCATGACAAAAAAAAATGGTGGTTTAAGATACAAAAGAAGAACTTTTTTCTTCTTTTCTGATGGAATAGAAAGATGAAATTGTTTTCTCTAAAAAGAAAAAAAAAGGAGCAAAACAGCGCCAAGCTCAAAGCACTGCTTCTGTATAATGCATGCTTACAGGATCTTGAAAGGCAACCGACATCTTAAGAAATAGCAGGAGCATAAAAATTTGACTTTCTCATTAACCCCTCCACTCACTTAAAAAATTGTAACAACATCCCTTAACCCTTATTCACAGCAAGAGAAGCATTTCTGTTAACTAGAGTACTAGTGAGTGTAATAAAATGATATTTAATGATAAGAAAACTGCTTTTTCATTGCTAAATTTTTGTTCAAGAAAAATGTGGTTTTTTTTTTTTACTATTTTAAAAAATCCTCTTAATTTGTGGAGTTTTAGCTTTTCTCTTGGCTGCACGTTCTGCACAGTCTGAACTTCTGATCCTTGAAAAGGTTTTGAAATTACAGCAAATTCTCATATACTTACTGCAAGTAAGAAAATTCCTTCTCTGAAAGGCAGAGATGGCAAGAACGAACTGTAAGCCGGTTGAGGATAGGCACTTTGTTTTAATTACAGTCTCCTAATGAAGCAAATAAGGACTAAATCCTTGCAATTAATAGAGTATACTGGCATTTAATAAATGCTGTAAGTGGATGCTGTAAGATAATGAACAAGTAAGATCGCACTAACGGCCCGTTTTGAGACGGTGTTTGTAATGTGATAAAAGACTCCGTGGTGCACAGTGCTTATGTGCTGTGTTTGTGGATGTATATCAATGTATGTGTAAATACATAATACACAGAGATGGCTTTTCCTAAAAAGCATTAACACCTTTAGGCCTTCTTTTCAACTAACAGTAAAGTCTTAACATTATATAAATAAGCATAAAATGCCTTTCTTTGTCATTAAGAGAGATTTCAGTTCAGTCATCTGAGCTATAGGACAGAGACCTATTGACGGGTGCAAGATTTCTTATTATTGAGTTATGTTACAAGTACAAGTGGCACACACTCTTCCAGACGAACCCAGACACATCCACTGGCATTCCTGGCTCTGCTAAACACACCTGGTCTAAGGCATATTAGAATTATATTTGCCTTTTTAAGGACAACATGACACAGGCAGCTCCTAACCGCTGTGCGAACAGCTGGTGGGTGCAGACCTCTCTCACATCCGATCCCTTCCAATGAGCTCCCATGATACAGGCTACGTTTTGCTTATACGTTACTGCATATCTAACCTTACAATTTCATGATCAAAGTCCGTTTAATTTTTATCCCTGTGCACTTCCATTCTTCCTGAAAAGCAAGCAGCTCCTTCCTTCACTGACAGCACCCTCAACACCGTACCAACAGCAAACTCCCTCATACATCCCTGCCTCTCACCGATGCTACTGAGAGTAAACAAGAACAATTCCATGAATTCTTGAGGAATGAGACTAGCTAAAGCCTTCCAGCAAACTTGCCCTGGTCCCTTTTCAGCATGACTTCTTGCCCTCTTCAATCTAGCCATTTTATTCCCTGATTTATTCAATTTAGATTACCTGCACTAAGCTGCATCGCCTCTAAGTAATAGTTTCCAAGCATCAATTGTGTTAATCAACTGTGAATAGATGATATCTACCACGGTTTTTGAATTTGGAAAATCAAAATTACTTGTGTTCTGAAAATAATAGCTTAACACCTACATTTGTTGAAAATGTCCTTGTTGACCTCTTACTTCCCTTTTTCCACTAAAATATTCAATTGTGTTCAGTCAGTGATCTAAATAAATAGAAATTAAACACACTTTTTTTTGTCTTTCAGTGACAAAAGTCTGTTTTCTATCTTTCATATTCTTAGACAGTGATGTTGTCATTCCCACCTTACAAAAACCACCATAACGTACCCTTCAACAGAAAAATCTTGAACTGCCATTAAAGGAATAATTAGAATTACTGAGGGATAGGGAGAATTTGTCATGCTTTTACTAAAGCAAGTGAAATTTGCATCGCATTACTGTGGCGGTGCGACTTCCCCAGTTCTATGGCGTTGCTCCCGCTCGGCACCCACATCGGCAGCGCAGTGAGAAACGCCTTTGTTTCTCCTGCCGTAGCTGACTGGAGCTATCAAGAGACACAACGGTTTTCAGCAGAGCTTTATCTTGTACTCCCATGTTCCCGTGTTGTGACACTTCTAGGAACAACCGTGACATTTTGTTCAGATTGGAATCATTTTGCTTCTTTTAAGTAGCGCTGAGTGGTACGGCGTGATTTTTTTTTCCCTTCTGCATCCTCATACAGCCATGCCAGACAGCGTCTTGTTTGTTATGAAGTAGTGTTTCCCTTCCAGGCTGTTTCCTGTGGTGATAGCAGAACAGTTCTCCACGTTATCCATGGAAATATCACATGATATTGGGAACAAGTAATTGCTTCAGTGCAAGCAGTTCAAATAATTGCTTAAATGTTTCGGATTTGGAATTGTTTCCGCTGCTCCTGAGGCTGTGTAAAGAATAAAAGCTCCTCTTGCTTCGGGGACGCGAGGTGCCTTGTATGGATTTACCTCAACAGACATCGCTATTTTCATCAACAACAATAAAAAAGGGCAGAGAGAAAGAGGCGGATAAATACGAGGACGTCCCTTAAGGAGGGCTTGCGGATGTTCCATTTCAGTCAGCTTTGTCTCTGTCTGGCTCTGAACCCCTCGCCCCGCTCGCAAAACCGTCTCCTGAGCACCCAAGGACAAACCGCCCGTGGATGCAGGATGCTCCGGAGCTTGGCAGGCGGCTCCACGTATTCCTTTGCCAGGGAAGCAAACTCCTAGCAGAGGAGGGCTGTTATCATTCTCACTTTAGTCGTTTTCACTATCTTGGAGTGAAATTAAGTTAAATAATTATTCTGGAAGATACATACCATGAGCCAGAGCTTTACTTCGCACTCTTTCACGGCAGAATAAAATAGCATTATACATTGGTAACAGAGTTTTATAGTGCACTGCATTACTACTGCTGTAGCCCTAACAGTCTAAGGAGATAAATGTTAGCAGACCATGGGTATAATCAGTATGATTTGTTGGCCAGGTTGCTACAGGTAAAAACTGGAGAAGATTTTAGGCCCTTCTTTAGGTGTGAAAAATGCACATGCATTAAAAAGAAAGAAAACCTCTGTAATACGTGCCTAAGGATAAAACAGGGAAACACAAACACCAGTATGCATTAAATAAGAGCTAATTAAAGTTACCGAAGATATAGCTGAAATAAGAAGTATTTAAAGTGCTGTAGTATTTTAAAGGCCAGAAACAAAGAGAATAAAAAAGAAATACCACAATCTTTGATGGGTCAGAACATGACTTGGCATAACACTGATTTGTCACCCTACATTGTTTCAAGATCGGATGAATCGTTTCAAATACCATCGCCTGGAGGACTCGATTTTCCTTTATTCTCAACAAAAAGCCGCACGCAGACCTAATCGTCGGGTTCAGCACGGCGCAGTTTATACAGATGAACGCTTAGGCAGACTGTGTTTCTGCTAGGGCTGTTAATTCACTTTCTATTCTTTTCACACTTCAGGGTTTTGGTTTGGGGGCTTTTTTTCTTAAGCTCCTTTCATGTTCATTTGTTTTCATATTTCTTAATCTGCCAACCATGCAAGACATTTCTCTTGGGTTTCCCGAGACGTAAGGGGGTTGTACTCGCGAGAGCGCAGACACCCAACAGGTGATTTGGTGTATGGTAAGTGGTAGCTTTAGCCGAAATAGCTTTCTCATCCCTTCTACTTCCACAAATGGAGACTGCCTCCAGGACGCATCTTGTTCACCGTCCCCCATAGATCCAGCTCAAGCTGCTCAGATGCCCGGGCGACCTATTCTTGCTTATGAGCGAACAGCAGAGACACCGAGGGGGTTTATACCAGGGTGATGAACTCAGTCATTCTCCCCGACATCCCACTGACTTCCATCTGCTGCCAAATTGGACTCGGGTGATACCAAGGCTGGCAACACGTGTCCAGGCTGGGCTAAGAACTTTGGCTGATAACCGCACGCAGGGTGACCCGACATCCCGCCGGCCTCTTAGATGAGATAACGTGAAATGATGCAACGTGTCGGGGGAAGAAAGGAAAACCTCCAGACCGACTATCTGCCGACAAGCCCCATGACAGCCACCCCATCACAAAACAGTGTTAGAGATGAAAGTGAGCGGGCTGCCACGCGCTATATATCGTGTACCTGGTGATCACAGCAGTCTGTCTGCTCAAATCCTCTTCTGCAAGCCCTCTCTGAAAGGCTGCGGAATTGCTCTTCATTTTGTGCTTCTATAAGCATTTGTTTTATCATTATTGACACAAACAGTAAAAAGCTAAACGTACAAATAGGAAGAGAAATACCTAACGAGGCTATCTGCCACGGTGAGAGACAAATTCCGAACTCATGAAAGAAATATTGAATGGCAACTTAAAGAACTCCCTCCTTTTCAAGTGCTGCTTAATAGCCATATTTTATAGCAGCTTCGCTCTCCAATACATTTGTTAAAAATATATATTTTTATTGCTAGGTCCTACTTAGATGATAAATAAGAATGCTTAACAAAATCAATAATGAATTACAAAACAGCTGTCCTGCTTTACTTAAACTGGACTGCATTATGGCTGCGCTCCTCACAACACTTCATCGTGGCACTTAGCTTAAATTTAAGCACATGATTTGCAGCACTGGCTTAAGTAGGTCTTGTAGTGGGACGTATGTGCCACTGCTCAGGTGCTTACAGTCAAACCTATGCTTGTACCAGCGAACGGGAAGCAATTCCAAACGGGAATGTCATGCCGAGCTGTGTCTTGAGGACGCAGGGTGTTCTGGATCCAACACCATTATTTTGGTGGCTCTTTAAACGGCTTTGCACAGTTCTTAGCTAACAGGCACTTAATCCAGAGGTGAGAAAAAGGCAATAACCCTGGAGGCTATACGGCCTGTAAAGATTTCAGAGGTAGAAAGTCATCTTTAGCCCTAGGGAGTGGACTGTAAAGGGCTGACGGGGATTTTATTAGCATTTTTAATTAAGCATTTCTTTGAGCCCTTTATTTGGCACTGTATCAATTTGCCATTAGTTGTTTCGTTATTTAATTAGTGTGCTTAATTACTGCAAATACTATTAGGGCTAAATCCTGCAAGTTGCTGAGAAATCTCACAACTCCTAGGGACTTCAATTAAAACACAACACATTCTCCATGTCCTGCAAGCCACAGACAGTTGCTACCTGAGGTACTGCTTATGGCAAGCAAAACAACAGGGCAAGAGGCAGATATGGACCTGGAGAGACCCAAGGATCAGGTAATAAAAAAAGTTATTGTTAGAGGTACAGGAGGCAATCCAACTACATTGAAGTCAATGGAAATTTTAATTTGGTTTCATTAGTGTCATGATTTTGTCCCTGGAAAACCAGCATTTGGAAAAAGAATAAGGCCTTTGATTTTCTGCTGATAAGAGAAAAATCATAGAAACTTTAGTCAAATCCGCTAGTGAAATGAAGCATTTTAGTCAAATCCTTTAGTCAAATCCTTTAGGAAAGAAATGCATTTCACTAGGTCAGTATTGTTAAACCCTTATGTACTGCAATTAGCAGTATTTAGAGAATACAGTAATTGTTTTCAGTCTTCTACTGGATTGAAAAAAATCAAGGAAATGGCCACTCAGGGCAAAAGATAAACCATAGGAATACTGCCTTTTTCCCATTTTTCTTTATTTCTTCTGTCATTTCATTTCTGGGCCTATAGAAGAAATGGTGATTGGGAAGGGGCTCAGCAAAGACAGGGGTAGCTAGCACAACATCTATGAGAGCAAACGGCACCAAGGGAAAAATAAAGCTGGTAACTGATATATACAGTTTCAGATTAGCAAATATACCCCATGATTTTGAGAAAAAAAAAAGAAAGAAATGTTTTATGGAAAGCTGTCAGCAAAATTTACTGAAAGGTAAAATGTTTCACTCTGACATTTTTAAAACAGAGGTTTGTATTTTTCTTCTGTCATGACATTTCATTTTGAGGAAAAACAAAATCCTAAAGTAAAACAAAATAATGCAACATGATATTGTATTTAGGTCAAGATTATGGTTTTGTTTTCTTTTTGCTTCAGTGAGAAAAAAAAGATAGAGAAAATGCTCTTTCAGAGTGATCCAAAAAATCCAGGGGTTTTCTTTCCAGCTACTGAAGCAGGAAGTATATATTCCACACAGCTTTCCCCATCAGTGCTTTGCCGAGGCTCTTGGCAAAGCGCAGAGAGCGGGAGGAGAAGGGATGCGCAGGCAGCATCCCAACCGGCGAGAGGGCAGAGGGAGGACCTTGGTTCGGGCATAGCTGGGAGGAAGGAAAGACCGCAGAAAGCCTGATCCAGAGCCAAGTCAAGTCAGCGGGAGGTTCTCCGTCGACTTCAGCGCGTGTTGAATCCGCACCAAACCGGCAGCAAGGGATGAAAAATGAGCAATGGGGCATGAGGAAGGAAAGGACAGAGAGTGATGTGGAACGGGGGGATACGCCATCTGGTCCGCTTGCTGCGGCGCTAGGAAAGTACGGAGATGCTTTTGGCTGTCAGCACAAGCTAAACATCCCTCCCTAACTCTGTTCAGTGTAATGCCGAACCCATCAGGGAGATGCAAGCCCTTTTCAGCTGATGCTAACAACATGCTTGCCCACGGGGCCCACTTGCTGGGGAAGGAGTTCCTATACTCTCTGTAGCAGTTTTCTGTGCATCTACTATAAAACACATAATCTAAAAGCTTCCACGGAGCTAAACAGACCAAGCAGATGGACAGGGAAATTAAAAGAAATTGGCAAGGTAGAAAAGATAAATGGTCAGCCGAGATTTGAAATGAAGAAGAGAGTCAATGAGGCAGAGCGCCGCAGTGAAGCTATTCCAGATGGTCCGGGCTGAGCAAGGGAAGGCTCTCGAAGCCCTGGTGTAATGCAGACCAAGGGAAAGGCCCATCAGGAAGGAGCCCACGGACTGTGAATCCACCTCACCCTGCGAGGAGGCCTGCAGCAAGAACTAAGTCATATTCCACGAGGAAGACCTCAGTGACTCAAGGGGACAAGCTGCTTCGTCCAGATTGCGATGCCTCCACTTACACATCACAGCGGCCACTTTCTGCCCGTCGTCTCATTCTCTAGAACCCATGGACCGTATCCTTCTGTATGGAAGGTTTGAACCAAAAGTCTGAATACAAACAGCTCTGAGCACAGGGAATGTTTAAAATGCAGCCTGGACCCCAGATGCAGCTCTGCAGGTTCTCCCCGTCCGGATCTGCGGGCCCTTCGCTTGACGTGTTCTTCTCATTTGGTCAAAGAGCAAACTGGCCAGACTCACCCTGTTTCTTGTTCGGCATCAGCAGAACTTCTTACACTAGAACCATAAACAGTGTATGTGGGTTAGCGCATCCCACTTATCAGTGAATTATCAACTGCACATTGGGTTCAACAGCTGCTGGTTAATCACTGTGGAGCACACAGAAGTCACCAATGTGAATGTTTCGTTATCAATAACCAAGCAGAGATGCCTGTCCACAGCCTTTGAGTATTGCCAGGCTTCTCCAGGGGGCTCCTATATTCTGTGGTAAAAGCAATAAAATGCAGCATCCTGTGCCTAAACCTTTTTTTTTAGGCGGGGAGAGGGGGTTGCAATTACCTAATGCTCCAGGAATGAGAGATGAGGGGCCTACATCTTATTTTTAACACTATTTTTAGTGGTAATCTTAATAAGGTCAAGGGTTATTATGCCTAAGCCTGTTGCATCCTCTGCACATTTTTACAGCTCCATTTTGTGCTAAGATCTCGGTAAGTGAACCTTCAACATCAATTTCCTTGATTATAAGTCTGTGTCACCGAACAAACGGCCGTCAAAAGCCTCTCCTCCTACTCGTGATTTCCTGAGCTTCAAAATGGAATATTAAGTGCCATTTAGTCACTGACAGTAGCAATACCCCATTTATCAGCCTATTAGGTGCAGCCAGTAACACTGATGGGGGCGAATGTAAAATAACAAAAGCCCAGCGCTGCGGCTCCTTCCCCTGCCGAAAGGGGTAATTCGGTAATTACGGAGCATGCCTCATTTAGTAGCCCGGCCAAAGGATAAGAAATGGGTTATTCACGGGATTTCAGGGGCTAAATTAAGCACCTGCTGTTATATTTTTATCTCCATTGTATCTTTCTGCATAGGCTAATAGCCAGATTTTGCTGCAGGGAGGTCTCTTTCAGGACCTTCACAGGAGAATCTCAAGATTTCTCGCAGGCACTAAATTTCGCTACAAGTAGCTGGGATAACAACCTGTCATTGCCCAAACCCCGGGGTTGCCGCGAAAGCTGTTGTTTCCATTCAGCTTGATGAATTACTGTTTAGGTGCAGAGGGCAGTAACACTAAACCTTTGCAATCCCCTCCACCGTGCCGACTGCATACAGGGCCTTATTTGCACTGTTTTCCTCAGCAGGAAACTGGACGTGTGCTCCAGAGAGGTGCTGTGTTGGGCACCGTCAAATGTTTGGAAATTACAGGACAGACTGTCAGCTGCTGCAGGTCATCCGCTTATCTGAAATAAGAGGTCTTTGCTAATCTCGAGATGACTTGGGTATATGGGTATAATGAGTCTGCTGCATATTTGGGCTTGTTTTCCTGATGAACAGAGCTCTACCTAAGATAACGGTGACTCCTTAGGTAGAATATTGAAGTTTGGCTTCTTCCAAACCACCCTGAATCATGCAGAAGGTAACTAGAAAATGAGAGCCATTTAAATCTTTTGCTTCGCATTGCACTTTGCCTTTTAAATTTTGTATTGAATATTATACTTCGCAAGGCGAAAAAACTGATATGTTAAAAATGTCACGTCACAACAAAATATTGACGGATTTCATTCTGACAATATTGAAACAAAGAGCTCTATAGTTGGTAGAATTTTTTATAAACAGAATTTCATTGGAATCAATATGATTTCACTAAGTTTTTTTTTTTTTTTCTTCATTTCACAGCTGCATTTGCCAAAGGTAATCAAAGGGGTTTGTTTGTTTTGTTTTTCTTTTTCCAGTTAGCTCTACTTTAGCTATATAACTCACATATCTGTATCTTATGCTACTTCAAAGCTAAAATACAAGCACTTAGTGACTAAAGGAATCTACTAGTGCATCCAACATTATCCCAGGACAGGGTGGTTAAGTACCAGCCCTCGACCGTGCTCAGCGCAGTGTCAGAGCCTTGGTGTCTTGAGCTGCGGCCTTGCTCTCACCTCCTCCTCTTCTCCAGTTTAACCACACAGATTTCTGGCTCATCAGTTTGCTGCAGACACAGTTTTCAGGATCCAGAAATCCAGAAAGTTAATATTTATTTACAAAAAACATTTAAGCTTATTTTTGGTCAGAACGGATAGAAATCAATTGCAATAAAAAATGCGTGAATGAACCCAATCCAGCTTAGTTACTAAGGCCAACAATAAAACTCAGCAGGCCTATGGATCAGGCCTAAATTGTAAAAATTGTTTGAAAAATTAGCTAAAAGAAATCTGTGCAGAAAAGGGTGTTCGTGTAGTGAGCATTTTTCTGGTAATAAACTTTAGCAAATATGAATAATATAACTTCTAGAGAAGAATTGGCACACCGCAGCAGCAAAAATAAAACTTTTCAAGACTGCAAAGGGAACAGACCCCCACGCTGTGATTCTGATTGTCCAGCATTAAAACCTGCCTTTGCAGGCAAGGAAGTTATAGGAACACTCTTTACAGTAAAGCACCTTCAGGACATATTTGCAGTAAGCAAACAATAAGAAAAAAACCTCCACAACACACTGAAGTAGAGAGAAAGCAGCTGAATGTTAGAAAGAGAGACAGAGATTACTAACCCATATGTAGCTGCTATTCAGAAGGGATTTTCATAGCTTTAGTTTGTAATCACACAGCCCTCCTCTTTAAAGCTTTGCTCTTTCTCATACTAAATAACTTTTTTCTCTCCAATGTCTTCAGAGTATTGAAGAGCTTATAATTTTGCTGATGCCAACCCCACAGCAAGTTCCCGACACACCTGATCATTAATCCAGTAATGTGATGTGATAGGGTATTTGAAAGTCTTTACAAAATAAGAGAATTCAGGTCGGTCTAATTCCTGGATTTATCCCTTCTATCCTTAGCTTTTTTCTACAGAACATGCCAAGAAACTCCTGCAAATTTTGAGTTACTGTGAAGATGACCCTGGTTCGACAAAATACCTGGATCAAACACTGCGAGGGGTACCTTTTGCTGATATTATGAGGCAATTCTGACCTGTTCAGATTTTCTGATTAGCTTCTATAGAAGGTAAAGGAACAAGAGTTAGCCAGTTCATATTGCTTATAGCTATTCCTACAATTCAGTCTAACAAGTAACTTTTAAAACGGACGGTCCTTCCTTCCTTCCTTCCATTTCCCTGCTTCTTTTCTAGCAAGTTACCATTGGGTCACATCATGGATAGCTAAATGAAGGTGATTTCATTTATTTAACTCTGTGAAATAAAGCTTCAGTCCAGATATTAAGCTAAAGTGAATGCAGAGTTAATTTTTTCTTCCTGCTTTCTACAGAAAATAGATTTGTAATTTATTGCTTTCTCTACTGGAAACTTAAAAATAGGTTATTTAAGGAATCTGACAGTTCACACTTAAACAGCAGTAGGTAGGACAGCTCAATACTGTAATTAGAATGCTTTTAGTGGAAAGAAGTATCAAACAAATCAAAAAAGCTACTTTCATTAAAATAAAACTAAAAAATAAAACTATATTTCTAATCTGGGAATTGTGGTTAGTTCATTTATTTGGGGGCTTTTACTCCACTTCAAGAAAAAAAAAAAGTGGTTATTAAATTACCATAAAAAGTCTGTCATAATATCTAGTGAATACGAACACACAATGTGTTTTCACTCTTCCATAGCATTTACCAAGTCTCCTTTCAACGCACTTCATGAATTATTACACCATATGCCCTACAACAACCCAGTGTACAGCACTGCCTATTACCAGCCAGTTTAACTGCTCGGGAAAGTGGCTGAGGCCACAATATCCACAAGGATATTGTCCAAGGTCTTCCGAGTTGTGAGAGCAGGAGAGAGAGAAGCTCTCAGTGATGATGCACTGAAACACATCACTCCAGCTAATCGGCTACAGCACTTTATTCTGCAGATTCAGGTCCACCGTCCTCCCATCTGCAGGCAGCCTTGCTGAAATGTGTGGGATCCGTCGCTCCCCTGCAGGAACCTCCTCATCTCGGGGGACTGAAGCCCTCTTGGAGGGCTGACCTCTATTAGCTGAAGTGCCAAACTGCCGTAAATTTGCCCGCTCTATTCTCCCCCTCCAGAGCTGCAGCAGTTCCTGACCTTAGGACATTATTTGGTTGAGAGAGAATGTATTTCAACCAAAACAGAGGAAATTTTCTCTTTTGTTCCCTTCCCTCTCCTGTGCATGCATTCCCCTTGAAAGCATCTCCCAAAGACAGCCTGAGAACGGGAGCTAGAGACTGGACGAGCCCCTGACAGCTGAATACTGTAGTGCTAGCCAGAACACCAGCTTATTTCTGTTAACAAGTACTGCACACCCAGTTGTCACTTATCAAGTGATTTAATCCACTAATGGGATCTTATGCTACTTACCATGAAAACACCTCCTAAAAACACTTATCTCGCTTCAAATTTTTCAGCCACCAAATTAAAGAGTTGACAAAACTCTGACAAGTTTCCAAGCATGCACATAAGCATGAGATAGCTGATACCCATAAAACAAATGTTGACTAACTTAAGCCCAGACACACCACTGTGAGAGACACCAATGTACCTTACTGCATAAAACATGAGTACGCTGCTCCCTTAGCATAATGAGCAAAGTTGCTACCTTCACTTTGTAGATCCATCTCCTTAAAGGCTCATTATTTTTTCTTTTTTTAATTATTTTTAGTCAAGTACCTCTTATATAAGCAAAAACATAGATCCCTTTCCCTCCCTCTATGACTGCAAAGATCCACTATGCATGAATAGATGAAATACTGTTACTAAAATCAAATGTTGCATTGCAGAAACAGCAACAGGAATCACGTACAAGATGCCGCTCGTATGCATAAAAATATTTAGTCACTGCTTGAAAGACAGAGAGGCCAGTGCTTTCACTGCACTGCAAGTCCCCCAGGACAGGGGACTGCTAACACATTGCTCAAATCCTACACAAGCCCTGCGGCTTGAGCTTACTTTTTGCAAGGTAGTAGATCTCACCCCAAATCAGTGACTCCTGTAGAACAGCCCTTCTACCACTGCTCGCCTGAGGGTGGTCTTGTTAACTCTGAGAAAGGAGATACCTTTGGTACGGGAATACTTTGCTGTATTCATCACTGAGGAGCAAACCACAGCAGGCTCACAGAAAGGACGAGGAAGAGATTTAAATAAGCCAGACATACTTCTATTGATCAGGATATTACCAAGCATGAGAGGAGATGGATAAAGCGATAGAGCTTGGAATCTAGGTTGAAATTATATCTCTAAGGACAAAATTATATTGAAACAGGCATTGTGTTTATAAACTTTCTATTAATTTCTACAAACCGTATGTACTAGATAACAATTCTAAAACAGAAGTGTTTTCAAGGAAAATGTCAGTTATTTTCACACGGAATCTCTCGAAGTCTACGAGATGCTACGACGAAAGGCGCTTTACACAACTCCCACGTTCTCACAGGCATCCCTTCTTTCTAATTAAAGGAAAAGGGATCTGTTTAGTCAAAAGAAGCGTCAACAAAAGCCTCAGCGGTGCAGCCTTATATGCAGATCCTGAGAAGAGAGGGAACAGTACTTGAGATTTTATGTATCGGTTCCTTCCCAGTGCTAATTCCCAAGTCCTATCCTGCATTCACATCCCACCGTGTTCTCTTTAATGACACCAGACATGCTAAACAAATAGTTCTTTGAGTTAGGGAGTCAGACTAAACTTTTACCTGTATTTGTTATCCCTCCCTATCCATACAGATACCTTTCACTCCTTGTTTTAATTTCCTCCACAAGTTAGATAGGGAGCAGGTCTTATTACATCCGTACGCCTCAACAAGCCTTAGCCCTTTTTTCTATCTGTACACTCTTTGTAAGCTTTATGCTCTCACACAATATCTTTTCAGGTTGTCATAAAGACCGGCGCCTCTTTGTTTGCAACAAAATTTCCAAACTTCAGGAAATTTCAACCCTGCTCCAAGTCGCACAAAGTTTAGTTGATTTGCCTTTATCGCTTAAATCCTTCATTTCTCTGTGTTTGTTACAATAAAAACTCTCTAATGCCCTCACCTCCTTCCTGCTGTATGTGACTGACTGGGCTGGACAGGACTGGTAACAATCTTTTCCTAAACACAACCCCAGGATCTCTATCTTAAATTTGATCTTTCTTTACCAAAATATACCCCTGCTATCTATACTCAGCACCCATCATTCTCTTATCCTCATAAAATCTGAATTCACACCATCTACCAATAATTCTGTTTCCTCCCTTTTCTGCCCTACTCTTCTTGTACTATTACACAAATAGTTTCTGAAACTCAGCATGAAAACTTCTCTTGTCTTCACCATATCTACCTCATTATGACTCTCAAATATTGTTTTTTATCTTGATGCTCAACATTTTACTCTCCGTTTTTCTTTCAGACATTGCTACAACCTGTTCATTTTGCTCCCTCTGTACAGTTAAGAAATATTTTTATTAACCATGCTAAGCTCAGCCCCAGGAAGCTGGTAGCCCAGGTGCTCAAGTGGAGTCCATCAATCAGGAGACATCCTTGTTTTGTGAACGCTTCCCAGCAGTCAGACATCCTCAGCCTTTCCTCTCAGCATCAACCCTTGAGCCATCTGCTCATCTTCATTATCTTGTCATGGCTTTGCCCTCCTTCTCCGGGGACTGTATGAATCCCACTGAAGATAATGTACGTTGAAATATCACTGACACCTGCCAGCCAGAAAACGTCCTCCACGTTGAGGATGTTACACCTTTTAAATTGAACCAACATTTACAGAGAAGGCCTCACAGTCAAAAAACTTCATTTCTCCAGTGGCCACAGCGCCAGGTAAACCAGGCTGTTTGGCTCTCTTTCCCGGTGGCTCTTGTGCAATCCTATTACAGAGCAGCACAGAGGCATAAAAATGAAGAAATGCGGCAGTAACACTACTAAAAGAGGAAAGGGCAGATACAAGATACTCATTTCCTGGGATTAACTAACTACAAGTAACGTATTTGGTGCTGGAAGAAAATCTTACATTTTACATCTGAATACGGTTACCTCCTTGGTCAGTATAATGATATTCTTCTACAGCTGATCTTAGAAATATCTTAGAGCTTAGCACCCTGTGCACGCAGCATTTACTCATCTTGAAGATGAGGCAGAGTATGCACAGACTGCTATGAAGCTACCCCAGCCTTGCTTAATGTGCAGAGTTTAACTTCGTTAATCAGGAAAGGCACAGAAGGACCACACAAATGATTAGGAATCTACCTCTATCTGAAAAATGAATCAGAACAGGCTAGAAATTTTTAACTGACAACAAGTTGACTACTAAGACAGAAGCCTGCAGCTTTCTGAGTGATGGGTAGAAAGTTCTTTCATTTGCTCATAATATCCCAAAGTAGTCAGCATTGAAATGCATACAAGGAGGCACCTTTCATAGAGTTCATAACAAAACTGTGGAATCCACTGCCATGAAGTACGTTGGTGACCAAAAAGGGTCTGAGAGAAATTCCAGGAAGACACATAGATTAGTGGTTATTAGATATGGCCATCCAAACGACCTCCTCTGCTGCAGGAGCTCAGTAAATCTCTCTGAAAGCAGGAAGAGACAAAAATGGATGTGTCACTCCACTCTTGCACTGCTGGGTTCGCTAAGAATCTACTTCTGGCACTTTTGAAGACAAGGGGTTGGTATAAATCAATTTGGCAGCTCTTATATTACATATTTTCACATAATCTTTTTTAGATTTTGATATGTATATACCAGCTTAGATTTCTTTACACGCTGCTATTCTGCACACAGGTATGACAAAAAGCCTACAGAATAAAGGCCTGCACTTCTGAGAAGGTTACACTTGCACTGCTTTGCACACTGCTTTTAAATCTGGGTTACTATTTACAGAGAATTCCACTTCAAACCTTTTATCTGCTAAAAACATACATCTATCTATGTAAGAATAGCTGGCAGCAAAACACAGTCACAAACAAATATAAAGAAATCCCAACATCTTGTCCTGAACTTTGTTTGTAGTAATGCGTGCTCTCACTGCCACATAGCATCATTGCTCTCAGTGAAAAGAGGAAGAAGGTTTCTTTCGTCCCATCAATTCTGTAACATCTTGAAAGGACGAGGCAGGATCTATTCATCTGGTCGTGCTTGCAGAATCACAATTCTTCCTCCCAAGAAAAGGCAGGAAAAAAAGGATGTTGGTCAAATAGAAACCTAATGAGTCACTTGCTCAGGTCTGGAGTTACAGATTTGAAGCCACGTGTTAAGCATCACTAAAAAGCCCACCAGTCAGTCGGCTTCCTCAAGGTGGGATCTTGAAGTGATCTGCTTTCAAGTTTTACAGAGAAAGTATGTAAAGCATTGTAGAGTTCAATATGAAAATCGGCATTTGATGAAAATGCACACATACTCAAGTAAACTAACATTTTAAGCATGCAAAGTTTGCTAAAAATGTTGCAAATATCTAAAGAGACATTATACATTTTTCCCTTTGTTTTTCAAATGCTATAAGTATTTTTTTTCCCTAACAGCCAGCTTTTCTGACCTATTGAAAGTGGTAGTGCTATACATATGACCAGTTTCTATTTAGTGGAGCTATTTATTTCTAAAAACGGAGATATTTCAACGCCATCTCTATTTTGCCTTACATTACAGTAACCCTTCTGAATTACGTAGACACAGTATTTATTAGTCATCTACTGGATGCTGCCTATTTCTGGTACATGGGCCCCATTTGTGAGTAAGCCTCACTGTATCACAAAAGAAAGCTGAGCAAATTAACACCTCTGAGCAGTTCCTAGGAGGCAGGACGAAGGTTTAATAGCAGAGTTATTCTCTGAGTTAATAGTGAAGTGCAGTTTTATATGCCACATTTGTTTCAGTGCTAGGAGATACCAGGAGTGTTTAGATCTATGGGACTATGTCATTTTCGCCACATAAATAAGTGAGACCCTAAAGAGCTGCACACTTTTATAAGTTCTTGAAGAATACGTAGCAAGAAAATATGAGCTACCCCAGCCTTAAAAAAAGAGTTGTGCTCCAGCTAGTATTTCAAAAGGCAAGCATTTTTCTTTGTATTCACTTCTACCCCTGCAGCTATAATGAATTATTTAAGCAATATCTATACAGTACAGGATTTGTGCTTTTATTTTATTTATTTGTCTATTTTATCACAGGCTACTTACAAGGGCAAGTGTGCTGAGTCAACACAGGTGTAAATCACTGCAGTTTTATTTTAATCAGTGGGACTAGGCAGAGTGACATCCATCAATAGACCTGACCCCATATATCTAGTACAGAAGTGTTTGTATTGCATTATTACTAATGGACTTATTTATTGCTTTTCCTTAAACAACACAGTTGGCAAGGTGCACTCCTCCTCCTGCCACTCTCTCCTCTAATTTCTTTTTAATAGCAATATAAAACCAAGAAATTTTCTGTGCATCTCGACAATATCCAACTAATCTCCAGTGCAGCACACACCTCTGGAAAGGACTTTCTTAGTTAGGTCTAACTCTGTGAAATAGGCTGCAACGTAGAAATCTTCAAGCTAGCTCTGAATGACCTGACACAGCTACGTGGAAGAGCACTTTGCTGTACAGAAACGTCAGCTTGGCCGCAAAAAGCAGCGAAGTTGCATCAGTGCTGCCTTGTGCCCGGGTCAGGAGAAGCACCCCACCAAGACACTTGTGTGGTTTCTGATTGCAGAGGGCACTGTTTCAGAGCTAGGTAGTGCTTTTCACTCCAAATCTTAGACTCTCTTCACAGATGCCTCCACACATAGCACAGAGCTCTACACGTGTTAAGTTTCATGTAGAGTATAACTCCACTTACAGACAAAGATCTCTGCTGTCTATACTTGACTTGAGCATGTTCTTCAACACCAGCTCTCACTGAATAGCAGGGAGCTTCAATAAATTTGGTGCTGTCAAATTCCATGATAGAAATGTGATCACTTTTGAGAGACTATTAGCGGTGAAGAAAAAACATAAGGCTACGCTCTGCACTGGCAATTTGCACTGCACTGGAAGCAAAGCAGAGGGAAAGCTAACTAGATTGCATAGGTGGCCGGTTTCCAAGTAAAAAGGTAATCCGTGAGCAATAGTGTTGGCTCCTGTCAATACTTCCTTGGCACTAAGAGGTAAAATACACGGCCAGGAGACAGGGCTCATGTCCAAAGCGTTTCTATATTCCAGGTAATGTTAGCTGGCATAAAAAGCTCTCCAAACTGTAACTAGCTATTACTGTTTATAGAAGCGCTAAGAACACGGCAGCAAACATACAGAAATCAACACTAATAGTCTACGTTGTCCTGCACAGGAGGACAGGAGCTGGAAGGCACTATCAGAAAGGGAACCCTGTCTCCATCCAGGCTAAGACTCCATCCCTGTCTCCATCTCATCCTGTCTTGTTCAGGTTTTCCAATGATGTGAAGGTGGCACCCATAGCATTGCTGCTCATCTGAAAGTACACCATAGATCTCACTTTTAACTTCCTATGGATTTTAAGGAGAGGTCAGAACAGCTCTAGTCATTGTACCAGTGAAGTGCCCTTAAGTGCTACGAGCAAGCGAAGGTGCAAGAAAAGGGGCAGAAAAGCACAGGTGCCAATCAATCCCATGCTCTCCATTTGAGGCCATCTCATAAAATGTGAGGCAAAGCTTCAGTTCTAGTTACTTAGGAGTCTGAATCTAGAAGGAGTTTTGGCATCTGGAGAGCAGAGTCAGGTCATGATCACTGCAAGATGAAAAGGCAGAAGAGCAGGAATGTTGAATCTCTGCCCTAGACGACGTTTCTCCTACTGTCAGGAAAACAAATGTACGAGGCAACTACGGATAGTAAGCCCGTGTTTTGCAGGCTCTGAGTTTACATGTATATATACAAGTATCTGTATATTTTATGATGGTGCTTTGACCAAATACCACTGAGTGCTTCCAATCAACATTCAGAGGAATTCGAGTTCAGCTATTCTGCAGCTCACACAGCATAAGATTAAAATTAGATTTAGAGCAAGATCCCAAGGGCTGCAAGGAATGGAGGCTTGCACACTGCTGCTAAGACTAATACAGTCATAGTTTATTAATGCAGACAGTAATACATAATGAAATGTCATTAATTCTCACATGTAATATCAGTTTCTAATTTGAGGAATTGTGCTCAATTATCTGTAGTTTAGTTATTCAGATTAATAACCTGGCAACTCAGAACAAGAAAGTGCTGATTTCTCTTCCATTACCTGAGAAGTCTGAAAAAATAAAATACTTATTCCTTATAAGGACAGCCTGTATATTTCTCAAGTCCTTTGCTGTTCTGGATTTATAATTCAGTTCTCCATGGGAGCCACTAAAAAGCCATTTGGTAACTCTTACTGCAGAACTTGAGATTTTTATATGTATATATATATGTACATATATATATATATATAATGGCTTTCATTTGTGAAAGGGCATTTTGTTTCGGCAGGAATCTTAGACCTGAGAATATCCAAGACCATATTGCAGTCCTATTAAGCAACTAAGGAGGCATAAACATAATATATCAGCAAGATTGGTATCTCTTGCTACTTTTAGGGATTATTTTTCAAAAATGCCCATTGCCATTTCAGACATCCCAAAGCTCCTCACAGAAATGGCTAAAGAACTCGACCCTTTAAACAAAAATATGTCATCTCTCTTAGCAAACACTCGCTGCTGATCTCAGCTGCAAGGCTTCCTCAGCCTCCTAGGCAGGGAAGCATGAAGATTTCAGGTAAACATAATCATGCTATTTGTGGAGAGTGTGAGATGAAAAAGAGGGAGAGTAATGAAGCATAGACAGAGCAATTCAGCTTCCTTGCCTATTTAGGTAGATTGTCTTTCTCTAATTGTTTTTCTCCCTGGAGGTACAAACACAGAGAATTTTGATACCATAAAGTTAAGCTTTATTATTGCAGCTTTCAGTTCTTTCATGAAGAAATATGTACTGTATTAAAGAAGCGCCCAGTAGCAACGCCATAGATAAGCATGTGTCAGCAGTTGTGCTACAGACCTCTATTTTAGCATGAGCTTCTAAATTCAGATGTAAAAACTATTATTAGGCTAAAATTAGGCAAAATGTGCATGACTAGAATCCTATCAGCCTGTTGAGAGAATAATGGCCTAGGCACATTCTTTGGTGACAGTGGATGACAACATCCCTTAAAGAAAAAAGCAGATAGATACAACTGAAAGGCTTTGTCTTGCAAGAGCATAAGTAGCATTGCCCTTGGTGACTTCTCTCATTATGCCAATATGAAATTAGCTTGTTTTTAAGCATAACAAAAGATCTAAATTATAATGGAGTTTGTCCAACAGAATGGCAAATCCAGTCTAGCAGAGCATCTGCTTACCTCATTAACACTCACGTATGGAACAATTCATTTAAGACCACCAAGGCAAGATGACTCACTATCTGTCAGGACTTTCTTCAGAAGAAACTGAAATGCTAGCATGCTTTAACATTCAGACAGACAAAGTATTTGTGTTCCATAGAAATATTACATTCTCTTCGGCTGTATTTCATGCTTAAAAAACAACCCTCTGCTGTATTTCATGGTCAAAACTATCAAGCTTAACAACTACAGATTGTGTAACTACTCCTTAGGCAGACAGCAAATAGCTGCAGAAAGCTTATTCTAAACAGTCAGGTCAGCAAGCACACATTTATATTCAGACACTGGATACACACTGACATCCAAAATTATATCTGCGTGGAAACAATGCAAGACATCAGTAAAGTAATGAACTTCAAAGTAAGAGAGAAGAAAGCAAACACCAATGTGAGATCTAACAACTGATAGGAAAGCAAACTAATAATGGAGTAGTAAAACCTAACTCTTATCTTGTCTGCTTTGGAGTACATCTCACAGTGTTTCCCAAGCTATTTGATAGCATTACCCAGATTTCACAGACCGGGAAGGCAAGGCATACAGAGATGAAAAGATTTAGCCGAGGTAATTCGTCAGGCCAATGACAGAACTTGCTCAACAGACTCAGTACCAGGTCAGTTACCACACGTATTATACCTATTTTATGAAAGGGGTGAGCAGCACAACTCAACCACCAGCAAATGGGAAGAGGTGAAACACGGTACCTTGCTGTCCTGCCGTTATGTTGCCCAAGTGGGATTGCCCCTTCACTAGAGCAGGTGCCTCCGGGCCGGCTTGGACCCAGTCATGGCCTGATGGGCACAGGGACGCCAGGGCTTGCATATGCACAGGCAACTGGGGCAGAAGCGGAGTGGGGAGCAGGGCTGGGAACATGCAGGAGAAGGGAAATGCAGGGCCAGGCTTCTAGTGGGAGCACACGAATGGTGCATTAAAGGTAAAAGGTACAGGTCTAGGTACAACAGAACAAATGAGGAAGGAAAAAGGGATCAAGAGTTGCTGGAAAGGTGGGTATGGATGACGACGATGCGGCGTATGTAGACAGCTAGAGGGTGTGTGTTTACCAACCTCTAGAGATGGATACAGGGAAACAGCAGTAGGAATATGTATGGTTGCATCAAAACGTCAGCAGACGTTTAGAGGACGACACCGGTGACTCTGGAGGAACATAAACCCTGGGCTCCTGAGCGCGCAGCAGAGGGGATCCCCAGAGAGAGACGCTCCTGCAAGGGAGGGTGATGGAGGAGGGACTCATTAGCCCGGCACTGACACGCGGCTGCTCTAACGGACCAACCGTTCCCTGGAATTACACAGTNAGTTGCTGGAAAGGTGGGTATGGACTATGACGATGCGGCGAGACAGCTAGAGGGTGCGTGTTTACCAACCTCTAGAGACGGATACAAGGAAATAGCAGTAGGAATATGTACGGTTGCATCAAAACCGCAAAAAAATGTACGGTGTCAGCAGACACTGTTATTTAGAGGACGACACTGGTGACTCTGGAGGAACATAAACCCCGGGCTCCTGAGCGCGCAGCAGAGGGGATCCCCAGAGAGAGACGCTCCTGCAAGGGAGGGTGATGGAGGAGGGACTCATTAGCCCGGCACTGACACGCGGCTGCTCTAACGGACCAACCGTTCCCTGGAATTACACAGTCCTAGACAAGGGAATAATTCTGCTCATTCTCTTCAAAGCGGCTGGCTCGGCAAAGATAGGTATTATTTATTTTTTGAAAAAGGCTCAAGTGGAAAGGCTTGAGAAACACAGAAGGCGGAATTAAATGCTCACAGGAAAGAACACATCAAAAGAATTTATTTTACTGGCCAAGGGACATAGTCAAAGGATTACACTGCTGGCCAAATCTGAGGCCCACATTACTGAAAGAGTGCCAGATAGTAAATAGGTTAGTGTAGAGAACTCAGTATTACAGTCTGCTTGAAAAGAATATTATGCATTTATTGTGCTAGCTATATTGCCCACCTATATTTTGTCAGGACGGTACTGGTCTAGCAAAAACATTGTGTTACACATAACACAATGATCTTTGAGCTTATATGAATGTTAAGCACCGGGAAAAATAAGCAAAATCCACAAAGAGATAAGAAAACTATTTCAAGAGGGAAAAAATAACCTTTGGGGTTTGTTTGTGTTTTTTTGGAGTGTGTTTTTTTTTGTCCAACTAATCTTGCTCAGTAATTAACTTGAGAGCTACGAACTGTACAATAAAGCTTCCAGCTTGCAGAATTATATTCAACAAAGGGTTTGCAGACTGCTAACAGAGTCAAGACTTCTGTTGTTCATGATTTTTTATTTTAATTTTTGCCTTTCCCGTTTCCTTTCTCTTGCTGCATTTCGTTCACAACCGTAAACAGATATGACATTCACAAGGCAAAAAAAAAAAAAAAAAGACTGGAAAAGACAAAAACAAAACAACAACAAACGCCATTTCTTACTCAAACATTCAAATACCTATCTGGATAGGTGGGCTAGAAATACGCAAGATGCTCTGCTGCTATAGTATCATCCAAAAGGATAAAACTCTTGATTTATGGTTTGCTTAGATTCGTGACCATCAATGTAGAGATTGCTGTTGTTTCATTCATCGGTCATTTTTAATCCAACAATAAGCATTGCCTTTGAACCAATGTGATTCCTTTCTATATCAAAAACACCCTTCTGAAAGCACTCTAAACTAGCAAGAAGAATTTTTTGCTATTTTCTCTCTCCACCACCATCTTTCCCCCACCAAAAGTCCAAGTCTAAAGTCTAAAAGAAGTCTAGAAAAGTATTACGAAAATGACACGATAATGGTTAGAAAGCCCACCTCCTGGCTTCCTTTATTTTCCTCTTCCTTTTTTTTTTTCTCTTTAAAACTGCCCTGAGTTCTTTGAAAAAGCCTATTTTCCCCAGTGCGAGTCCTTTGGTGTGGTCCTTTTCATCTGCAGAAAAAAACGCAGCTCAAAGGTGCAATAACAAACACACCCTGCTTCCTCTGCAGAGGACATGAGCACAAATAAAAAACGAAGTTAACTTCTTAATCCTTAACCACTACAAGTGGAAGTGATTAAATACACTGGCATACACAATAAAGGAATGTTCAATACCAAATAAGTGGCCTGGCTTTTGTAGTGCTTTTTGATGCTATATTCACTAGTTTGCCTGCCTTTTCATTTCATATTGACATACACTTCCTCTCTCCTGGCTAAAAGCTTTATATACATCCTCTCCTATACCACGGTAATTACCTCACTTAAAATAATGCATGAGTTGAAATAAAAAAGCATTTCTGTACAATAATAGGAAAAAAAAAGTCCTAAAGAAAATTACAAGTGAGAGCAGGTAGAAACTTTGTAGGGATTTCCCTCTCCCCACCCTAGTTTTTTCATCTCCAAATGATATTTCTAACATTTAACTGTCGAAGGTAAGAGCCCATATTTGCGCCACTCTTACCTGCTCACAGAGTCCAGCTTTGCTTCTTTCATAAAACAAAAGCAATTCCCCGCTTTTAACTTTTATATTTGCTGTCATTAGAAACTGTGTTTGAGGTCTGAGGCTCAAAAAAAGCCATGGGCAAGATGGCTTAGTTTATAAATCTAGGGATGTCAGGAAGGGTCACAAAGGCTGAATAGTATTTGCCTTTAATAATTCAGGTCCCTGCATCATAAATCTCATACATATAAAAAAATGCCAGTTCAACTTATTTTCAATATTTCCAAAACCACAGTCCTAACTTTTCTCTGCACCTTTATAGGAAAACAATATACTTCCTTCTTACTTTAAATTCATTGAACTTCCCAGATTATAAGTATACTTTCTTAAAATTAAAGTGCAATACAGAATATTAAAGACAGATTGTTTCCTATATTCCAAAATCAAAACACTTAAAATACTTACAAAACTGAGAAACGGAAGGGTACAGTACCAGCTAGTCTGACCCCTTAGCCAATATTAATTATTGCCTAGCGCTACTATTATCGCTGAGGTACTTATATAATAATCCCCCAGGAAATTACTGAAGGAGTGCTTGATGAAAAGGAAAGGCTTACTGTATTAAAGGGCTTTTAAAAAATATCACAGATTAAAACATATAAGAAAGGTAATGTTATATCAGCCATATACCAGGGACTGAAGACTATTATAATAAAGTCAAGATATAATCTGAAGTTTATAACTCACTTTGAACAATAAACAGATTAAAAAGAAAAACAATTAATGTAGTGAAAAATGGTTTATGGTCATGTACTTTGCAAAGCAGTTCATACTATCACATAAGACATGCACTTCAAAAAGAAAGAAAAAATTGCTTTTTTTCCCCACAGTAGTGGTGCTTCAGAAATGACACTTCCTGCTTTCACTATCGTTTCATATATCATTTGAACGATCACTTTTTACAATCCATTTTATTCCTATAGCTTTAAATTGCAGTTTTGCTTCTGTTAGAGCACAACATTGGTTACCTGACGTACTTTGGGAAACGCAACCTTGCTGATACTGAGAATTTGCTATAAAACTATTGATGTTGACAACAAACAGTGAGCACAAATAAAGAGTAGAGGTTTCATTGGTAAAGAGGATGAATCCATTCCTGTTTTGCCTTAAAAAAGGACGTTTAGATTCATATATGATTTAACATGAAATGGAAACAGTCACTGTAACCTCAGCTTAGATCACTGTAGGCACTGAAGAAATCATAAAATTCACAGAACAGGATGGCACAGCCTAGAAACGCTGTCTAAGAAAGCATTTCCAAATGAAAAGTTGTTAGAAATATATATATGTGTGTGTGTGTAGCATCACACAGCACTGACTCAATAGGATTTAAGATGTCAAAATGCCTAGTTATTATTCAGAGGAATCAAGTGGACAGTGTGAAAGGCGTGAGACACTTCAGGATCCATCTCCAAATGCTTTAGTAGGGCATCTGAAATCCCAAGTTATAATTTCAGACATTAAAGGAACTTTACAAGCTCTGTACAAGAGCTGGATACTTTTTCCAGGGCCAGCATGGATCAAAGGCTGTTTTACAATTACCTTCTTTATTTTCATCCTTTTCCTGTAGGTGCCTTTCAGAATATTTTAAAGTGACAAGCAAATGATTTTGCTTAATAGTATTACGAGTATAAAACAACAAATTTGTCAACTGTCAGGGGGCACATGTTTCCTTGCAAAGGCTCCAGCTTTTTCCTATTCTGTTTTTTTAAAAGTACATGAGTTTACTCATTACACAAAGAGACTCTTCAAATAGTGCTGAGGTGGAAGAGGTGCCTTAATAAAAGTGACTTTATTAATAGTCTTCCATTAGTCTTAATCTTTAATCCCCAGAGTCTACTTACATTTGCTCATTTCCAGCAAACCTTTGCAAAAATGGCACAGTGACTTCTAGAAACACAGTATACACGACCTAAGCTTCAGAGAGCTTCAGCTACAGAGCACTGACACCATTTCAAGTTTTCTGTGCAGCTCTGACCCTATTTCCAGTGCAGTTTAAGACTGCCGTACAATTGCCCATCAGAGGCCGAGCAGCAGTGGAAGTGCAGGTGACACTACAGCTCTACTAGATGGGAAGCTACATAAAGGTCAATACCAAAATGAAGCAATATAGAGCTAGCAATATTTCTTATTTCACATGTGCAGTATTTCTAGAGAGTAGTAGTAATTTATATTTGAAATAGAGATGACCTATAAAATCTATATTATTATTATTATTATTTTTTCTTCCCTTTTCCCTTCTCCACTACACAAACACAGCCAGAGGAGATTGTCATGTTATGAAACCTCAGACTAAATAAATCGTTCTGGTTAGTGTGAGTCAAAGAACAAAAAAGTCAATACCAATGGTGGTTCTTTACGTTTTTGTTTTACAGTTTTGGCTTAGGTACCTGATCAACCAGAGTATTACAAAAATCCCTTTTAACAGTTACACAGGTGTAGCAGATTATTACTTCAGTAATAATCAAGTTCTGTTTCTGTATTTTGTGTTCCCCCCGAATCTGAAAGTCCCTGTGAACTAGACTGTCAACAAATGTGAGCCCCTACAGATTCAAATGTGTTCCAAAAAGTACTGGCAAAAAGGTGTTTTCTTGTGGTGAATAAGTCAAGCTCAGCTGTACTTGGAATTCACTGAACAAGGCATTTTTTAACATTTATTAATTTTCTGTGGATGGCAAATGCACATTGAGAATGCTAGAAATATTCTCAGTGTTAACCTAGGATTTTCACCCCCAGCTCATTCCAAGAGCCTTGGGCTCGAGTACACTTGTTTGGTTTTGCTGTTTTATAGCAGTCTTTGCATCACAGCAGTAACACTGCCTTGCCTGCATATGTTGGCCATTTACAGCAAAGTGTTAAATTCAAGTGAGCTGCCTTGTGCATTTGTGCAAGATTTGTTTGCATGAGAAGAAACAACCAGTTCTTCTGAAATTGCAGGAATGTCTAGCAAATCTGCATGGATACCAATTTTCCCTCCAATTTATGGCACTGACATCGACGTAAATACATCTGAGGTTGGTTTTCCCTTTTTATCCAGTGTATTTCATGGCTGCCAGGCTGCCCTCCAAAGATGAGCCTTCACAGCCATACTTTTACCAATACCAGAAACATTACTCTTTCTAATGTTTGAGGTACCATATAGTCTTTTTCGTTTATCTTTGCAGTTGCTTACATCAAAGGTGAATATGCAATTACATTTAAAGGGTTTTAAGCTTAAAAATCTGCCCCCCCAAAAAATTAGGAGAATATGTCAGTGTCACAAATTTAATCCTTTTCCTATCTGTCAATTTGTTTTGTGAATTTATTAAATCATTAACTCAGTAGTTGCTATAATTCTACTATTCATTTCTAGTAGATCCAGCTATCAAGCTATTAGTCCTTTGATTTCTGTTCATTGCACCTTCAGCTTTCCAAAAATTGTGTGAAAAATTCAAATCACTGCACTGTGGCGAAGCCAAGGCTCAAAGCCAGCCCAGCATTAAGCGAATTCTGCAAGATTTTTATTTTCAGTGGAACGCTAAGCCAGAAGAATTTCATTCACTTTTAGAGCAAAACATTCACTTAGTTTTGCTGCGCATGATACAAATTACTATGTTTGCCCATAAATTCACTTTGCTATTTATTTGATTGTTTTGTAAAGCATTTTGGTACTCCATGGGTAGAAAAATATATCATACAGGACAGAAATTAAATTGTCTGTTCTGCTGAAGATGAAACATTCTCTTAAGTGTTTATCATGCTACAAGAGTCAGGGCTGTGTAGAGATAAGAGGGCATTTTATAATTACTTGAGCTTGAATACTACTGTCAGTTTCATATTTTTAATAATATATCAAATATTTAGATCCATAGGGTGCCAAATACAGAAAGAGAAATGAAACATGGACCTCATTAACTAGCACTTTGTTCTTTACAGGGCCTTGTTACTACTGAATCCTGAAACTTGCCCGAAAAGTTCAAATGGTGCTTTGAGAAATCAGCATTCACAAATGTGTCCACTCTGCTCTAAGCCTTGTTGTTGAAAATCATTATCTGTCTCTACGAATGTTCTCTGAGAATCTGAAGTCGAGAATAAGTAATGGGATTGCAGCAACTCACAGGATTTGAGGAAAGCTATTAGAAATCTGCCCGGGCATCAAGCTCTTTCTTCTTCTCATTAGCGAGGACACGACTTCTTGAGCCAGTGGCTCTGAAAAACTGACCTTATGTGTCAGCGATGGGGAACAACAGATTTTGTCCACCTCAGCTGAGGGCTGCAGAAATACCACGGAGAACTTCAGCAACTGCCCATCCTATTATGGCCATCTACCACTTAGGACACTGAGGGAAGTATGTGGAGCTTCCTTTAAACTTGTCACTGCTCTGAGGTTAGGATTACAGCAGAGCCCAGCACTTGCTGTGCTTACATGGTCTTTGTGGTATAGACACATCAAGGGGGTGAGGACCACAGAGAAAGCATTACAAGAAAACAACTGTTTAATTCCTTGCTATACATCCACTCCAAGCCCTTGATCCTGCGCCCTAAGGATTCAGCTGCATTTTGAGGTCTGTTTCAATAGCTGCTCTTCTGCCTGAGTTCCATTTTGAGTGATGGTTCCTTTGAAACACACTCATTAGAAAGAAAAGAAATTGCCACAGGGTTCAATAAGCCCCTGGGGTGACCAAAAGGACTTCTCTGAAGTCAGAATACTGGAGCCACAGATGGACAGCGGAAAAAAATGCTATCAATAAAGATAAATTCAACAAAAATTGACTAATAATTTTATAAGCAAAGTGACTCACAGCTCTGATCCTCACAAAGTTCATTCACAAATTATGGCTAGTGACTAAGTAAAAGGGAGAGTATAACTGACACAGCAAATAAATATAAGACTCCTGGCAAATAATAATTATAAACAGCTAAGACTATTCTTCAGAGACAAAAGTGAAGTCCCATTTTCCTGGCTAAAATACGCCAGCTATAAGAGAGATCTAGTATAAATACATTTTCCTCATTGTGTATGTGTTAGAAACATGATCTTGTGATCACAGAACACAGAGGATACCTCCAAGTAAAGATGAGAGATATCTAATATCTAAGCTATTTTCTCAGATAGTGGCCTTGAAATAATATTAAGATGCATAATACTGCTGTTAAATTCGAAGTAGATTTCAGGAAGAAGGAATCAGTATTGTGAAGAACCCTTTCCAAGAGCACCAGCTCAGAACGAGGCAGCCTGGGCTGGCACTCACTGTTGCAGGGCTACCTGGTTTGCTTCCAGACTACTGTAGCAAGAACTGCATTTTTGGTGGAAGGGCTCATCCCCCTAGGCCATGTCACAGGTAACAGTGTGGTTCCCATGAAACAACTTATTGAAAACCTACTAAAACTAGTAGGAACTTCCCTTTGGCTCCAAAGATCACTGGATTGCAATAGATCAAAAGTTCATTCAACCACTGGATCAAAAAGTACACAAAGAAAACTTAGCACATTGTGAACACAGTCTTTCAAACTAGACACCATCCCTGAACAGATACTCAAATACTCTGAGAGCGGAGAAGTACTTTGGAACTGCCTTGCACAGGAAAGAAATTAAAGTCTCCCGAAGTCATAAGTGCTCCAAGTTCAGCTCTGCTTTTCAAGACGGGTCCTTACACTTCCTATGCTTAGGAAGAAAGGGTTTAGGGAGGAAAATGTCAATGTAGCAAGGCACCAGTATCTCCGAGAGGAATGATACTTAAAGTCCTAAGTCTTTTCTCTTAATAGTAACTTCAGGCAGCTCTCCTCACCATCCTGTGTAACACGCTGTAGGTGACCCTGCGTGCGCAGCAGGGTTTGCACTGTATAACCTCAAAAGGTCCCCTCCAACCTTAACGATTCTGTGCTGTTTTCCTGCATCCACTTCCCAACTTTTCCTTGCAGATCTTAGACTTGTGGTTCACTCTTAAGTCTTGTCACACTGAGGCTTATCTACCACAACTGCTACCAGCCATAGAAGAAAACAATCTGTTTCCTGGCAGAGACAGTCTGTTTGGAAGGTGTGTGCCTGGGTGCGTAAGTGCATTAACAAAAAAGGAAAATGTTTATAGTATAGCAAAGAAGGAAAATATTTTTAGTTTTGTCTACCTTGTTCCTTGTCTTTTGTGCATTTTGATCTTAGCCGAAGACATTTTAACAGATGTGTCAGAAAACATAGAGAATACAGCAACAGGGCATCATTCTGAATTTGTAGGGTGGAAAGAAGTGAATAATGCAAAGCGACATCAGTTCAACCTCCTAAATGCAGGCTCTGAAACAGAAGTTTCTTTAAGCAGCTGTAAGATCAGAGACCTGTTTAAACACAACGGGATGTGCATGTACAGCTACCCTTATAAAAGTACTTTGTGTACTCCCACACCCGTTGAGATGTGATTGCAAAATACAGTAGTCGGATGGGGCAGCGCTAAATTGAGGATGTTCACTTCAGCTTACAAATCTTGTACCTGCTTTCCTCTTTGCTGAGGAAGTTCAGAAGTTGCCTCAAGATACGTACAGCATACGCAACGTTCAACCCGGAAAAGAGAAAACTTCCATCTCTGAATCGCAAACGGAATAATTACGGTTGGCAGAAAGCGAACATAAGCACCAGCCAGTGACCTGCCTGAAAGTCTCCGTATTTCTCATTAAACACAAACGGTGTGGCTCTGAGACCCCGTTGTTCTGCTCCCACAGAAAACAAATACATGAGGAAATAATAGGCTGTCAAAGATAAGCTCACATCTACACAGGCAGGGATTTCACTCGATTCCCCCCTCTCCATGGGGTATTTTAGCACAGTTGTACAGAAGTGATTATTATATCCACTTTTAGCCAGTCCACAGGGACATGCTTGCAAACAAGAACTACTATGGTTTATGCATCATTCTCAGAGGAAAACAGTGCAATGTGTTTTTCTTTCCATGCTAAGAGAAGTCTTGATCTTTCTGGAAGTTTTGAGGTAAAGCTGCCACCTCACCCTATAATTTTATGTATTCCTTTATAAATAAGAAGCTGGTTGCATATGATCCTTTAGCAAATTTTACAATCCCATCAAAGTAGTAGTCCCACTGACCAACATTTCTCCTCGAGTAAGCTCAGTTTGATCCAATATGCAGTTGGATCAATGGCCAAATGCAGTCTTCAGTGCACGGAGTCAATCCACCCAAGTCAGTGAACCTGGGTCACCTTTTTCTTTCCATCTTTGTAGCAGGGCAAGGAAATTTAACTGACAACAGCCTTAGCCACACAGATCAGTCTTACTTTTTTAGTGTGTACTGACAGAGAAAATGGTAACTGTGGACAAAACGTGGTCTACAGAACACTGTCCGATATGCTGTACTATAAATGTAATAACGTCTGTCAGATTTTTTAATGGGTCTACTGTTTTATTTCAATATATCTTGAATAAAGCTACTACACTCAGGTAACTGGGTTCAAATCTCCACGTGAGCAATGGGTATTTTAGAGTACTCTTAGAGCTGTCAGCTCTCCATTTAGCTAATAGAATGGGACTGGAAAAGTAGTAAGGAGAAGGATCTACATAGTAGCCCTTTGCATTGCAAATAATTATTCTTGTTTGCCAACACACAAACTAGACAAATAGATGTCTTCATTATCAAAACCACTAAGATTTTCAGTACCACTGATGCTCTAAAGTAGCAGTATAAAAAGCAATCACTTTTGTGGGGAATAAAGCCTCTCGCCTGCAGAAGACAAGATTTCCCCTCCGCCCACAGCATGGCTAGGTTTAGTAACAGGATTTCAGATTCAGGCAAACTATATTCAACTGGAAAAGTAATGTATGAAATCACACTGAAAAGCCAGACATGAGCATATTCCCCATCTCACTGTCAAACCTAAGCCTCTCTGTGCCCAGTTTACCTATCTATAAATTGGGTTTTAATAATACTGTTCTACTGCACATGGAGAGACCTGGTGATTTATCACATGTAATGTGGAGGGAGATAAGTAGTAAATCATTACGTGAAGAATAAGTGTTATTTTTCAGCATGGGTACAGTGACAGTAACTTGCATTTATAGACCAGTAAAATCATGAGATCATAGGAATAAATTCAGATTATCATGTGTCAGAGGGCTGTGGAAAACTGACATCCTGGCTTAATCTTCTAAAAATCATTTTTGCATAACAAAATCTGCTAAAAAATGTTATACAACAAATGGAATACATTTTTTTCCAGAATATGGAAATTCGTGGAAAAGACAGTTTTATCTGAGAAACAGTAATAATTTCACATAGCAGTTAGTCATGTTTTTCCTGAAGAGTTCAGAAAACTTCACATTGAAAGTACACGCCAACTTGAAGTATAGAATTAAACACATTCAACGAGAATGAGAATGAGGAAAATATTTACTTTCTTTGAGTTATGTAAACAATCAGCTAAGCTATCCAGCATCAGTTTACTACTACTTCTTCAGAAGAATGTAAACCTAATGAGCTTTCCTCCTTAGCGTGTGCTAAGTGCTCACCTTCACAAGCCATGTTCATATGGTAACACCCATCCACATGACCACAAGCAGGACTTTGGTGCAAATTCCTCCAGGTTTAAAAAAAGGAAGAGTAGGGGAAAGAGAGACTATCATAAGGAAAGTACTGTGCAATAGGGTCCCATTTTTGGATAGATACCAGCAAATAACTGGTAGCATTTTTCATAACAATGTAAGGAAGATAGACCAGAAGTTATCAGGCTTCATTTTAAATAGATTCTTGCTTTGAAGTCTATGATCCAGGAATGAGAGGGTGAAGTTAACTTCAAATTTGGAAGAGGTCTTGCCTTCCTCTAACCTAACACTGCCACTGTTCTTCTCTGTACATGACAGAGATTTATTTGGGCAGAGAAAAACAGATTTAGTTATATCCTTGCTATGGAATAGCTTTGATCCCCTTTAATTTTTTTTTTCTTTTAAATATATACACATACAAACCCAAGTATACTAACATAACACAGGCCTTTTTTCTCTCTCTCTTTTAAATAGGGTAAGAAATATCTAGGAGAAAGAGTATGTGAGAAAAAAATCAAATCAAATCAATATAAATAACACAGAAGAAATGGAGGCAATACTACACAGACCAGATAAGAGTAGAAGAGAGACACACAATTCCAAGAAATATAAATACCACATATAAAAAGGTTACAGAAGCAAAGAAAACAAAAAAGCAGCAAAAGAAAAAAAATAGTGCAAGTCACCACACTTTACTCAGGGATCGAAAACAGTAAAAAAGTAGGACTGGAGTTACAGTAAACTGTTTTTTACTGTTTAAAAATAAATATTTTTACATCGAGAAGTGTAGAGTGTCATGAGAAATGTATACAAATCAAGAACATAACCGCACATTCATTTGAAATAAAAACGCTATCAGCAAAAGCTTGTCTAAATACCAGTTTATAAATAAACATTTAAATTTTCTTACAGTATTGTTTGTTTTCTTATAGCACTGTTTACCTTCCCTAAATCCCCTCAGAAAGATTTGACAAACAATATTTGATATCAATCATTTTAATACTCTGCCAGCAAGTTTGAAATATATCAAACTGGAACTGATAAAGACTGTTTTAAGGAGAGGAGAAAAGAGGGTAGAATCCTGTATATAGATCAACAGCGAGAAAACTCCAAATTCCCTCATTTCCTTTCATTCTTGTTCTACAGTCCAGAAGGGATCAAATAAAGTTTCATCTCAACCAATGAAATTGCCATTCGGGCAATGATAGAAGAAACCATTTTCTTCTCCAAAGAACTCTTAGGGTTCTGGAAAATGCAATAAAAATAAAACAAAACTGCAAGTCTGGCAAAACCATCATTTCTTCAGGAAGAGATCCTATACGACTAGCATTTTTAGTTTGTAAAAGTGGATTCCATCAGAATCGTTTCATAGCTCATGATAAACACACAGCAGTGGCTGCAGAGGAGATTTACAGAGTAGAACTACATAGCTTAAAATAGGTGGAAAAACACTGTAGATGCACTGCTGATACAGGGCAGTAATGACTGCAGTGTACCTCACCATACCCCAAGCAAAGATTGGGATACCTATGCTTAGGGAGCAAACTTATCTCTATGTTGGAGTAAATAATACATTAAACTAATAAGCATTAAAAAAGAAAATATTCTTCCCTAAATACAGTAATTGGGAAAATGATGTAAAAATAGATCAGGTGTTAATGTTTGCCAAACTGGGAAATTATCCATTACTTTATGACCACTATAAAAGCCTTGTTTGAATAAAAAGGAGGATACTTAAAAAATATAATAATAATGTTCAGCAAATATGCAAGCAATTTAAGTTAAACTATAAAGATTTTTATAATGTCTAAAGTCCGTTTTCTTTCCTTTATTATGTGCTACTAATGAAAATATGAAGTTATGGCACCTATGAACTATGCTTGGATCAAATGGTTAGTTGACTAAGCACTGCAAACACCAGATTTACAAAATACAATTTCCCAGTACAAATGTTCTGCCATTCTCATTCATTTACAATACCAAAGATGATGTGCATCTAACATATTTCAATTCTGTGTTGAGAAGTGGATTAGGCCATACAAGTATAACACACACACAAAATTATATACAAGTATATAATTAAGAATCCACTCCTAATCCTGTTCCCCAAGGCATGAGGAGGAGCAAAAGCATTGCCCCTTCCCGGAATACACAGCCCTCCCTGATGCCAGGAGAAGTTACTGAAGAGTTTAATAATTAAAAAGTACATATGATCTTCCAAGAAACGTCCCAAGAGAACCATAACAACAATAGTAATTATGGCATCTTGTTAACCTAGAGAGCAGCATCATTAACATCAGCAGAGTAAGAGGGAGCATTTAAGACTCGGGTTATTCCAAATGGATCTTTTCCAGATGTTAGTCTATACTTCACTAAACATGAAGAATCAGCTTTCTTAAATAATTATGTTTATTCTGATCTAGATCTCCCCATGAAACTTTGGACTGCAAAAGCAAGTAGCGTTTTCTAATGCATTAAAAAAAAAAAAAAAAAAACAGGTTTCATAGTGAAACAGAAAAAGATTTTTTAATCATCATTTTGCCATGATGAACAGATACAATACTTAAGTCTCATAAAAGCATTAGTAATTCTTTAATGCATTTCTTTTGGTAATTAAGAACTACTTAGTAGGTGTATTAGATCAATAATTTTAGGCATTTATATAAGTTTTAATAATTGCATGCTTGCCAAAAACTCCAACAGCCACATATAGATAAAAGATGCCATAATTTCATAGAAAAGATTTTATATTTCATCACCAAAAATTATGAATAGGTGACTCGGGAAGAACTACATTGCCCATTCCCAGACACAGAGACGTGAAGCAGTATGGTTCTGGTAAGCCTTGAAGAAATGCATCACTGCTTATACAGAGGTATCTTAAATATCTCTCCCTTATCCTTCAGATTTTTATAACTAACTACTCTCTCACAGCTGTTACAGCTCATATTGTTTTCACCTTTGTGAAATTGGCCATTCTAAAGCATGTATTTGCATTTAAAGCACCTTAATTTATGTGCTTCTCATGATATTACTTAACTGCTAAGTACTCAGTGTATAACATGCTGCTAACCTCTGCTCTGGTGGTGCACCCTGGTAACACAGGACCACCAATTTCTAGAATAACTGGAATTTCAAGGGACTTCTGCAGAACAACAATATGCAATAACAATGGAGAATGCATTCGTACACACGCACACCAAGCAGCCTGAAGCCCCCGAAGAAATGCTCGTATCAGAGAAGGCAACAAATCTGGTATGAGCATGAATATGCTGGAAATTGCTTATGGAAGTATCTTTTTCCAGTTTAGAAATAAACCAGAAAGGGATTTTTTTCCTGGATTACTCAACAATGACCAGAGTTTAAGCAGAACCACCCATGAACGGCCACTTCTAAAATAGTAGGGACAGTTCTGCTCCTTGGAGGAGCTAATACACCTCCTGACTATACCGGCAACGAGAAAGAGAATAACATGAAATCACGAACGCAGAAGTACTGTAAGGAAGTATTTTGCATGTGTATAAGAGCACATGTGTACTAACTAAAAGGAAAAACACCTGAACGTGCCCCAGTAAAAGGGAGGTTGAGGGAAGCCACAGGGCAATCAATACCGTCAAAGAGAAAGCACAAGAATTTACTGATTCAGAGGGTAAATGACAACGTTCATTCCCAATCTGTCAGTGCGTTAGGTGGCTTCCACCTGACTAATCCTCTTAACTAGAAGGCTGAAAACTCCCATCGCTCTGTAAAACGTTTCCAGAGCTGAACGGGAGCGCGGATGCAGGGGGAAGAGCGGAGGAAGGGAGTAGGAGCGCACCTTTAATCCCCACCTCACGCTCCACGGGGCTGGAGACATAAATCCAGGCCAGCACGGCGATGCAGTGGGAAACATTAGAGTTTCCAAAAGATAATAAAGGTCAATCCATTCAAGAAATTTATGGAAAATTTGATAATACTGAACTACCCCAACCAATTCCTCATGCTCAGGTCAAATTTCAATTATTGAGAGACCTTTATGTCAGGGGAAAATAATCCTCAGCATTCGTAGCATATGCCATGTCAGCGTAAATCACACAAACCAGGTATAGACGCATCCATCTGCGCTCCTGGGCTCTGCTTTCGGAAACCTTTCCATGCAGCCTGCTGCTCTGACACAGATTAAGCAATGATATCCTTAGTCTTTCTGTGCCACCACCACAGTTTTATTTGCTCTCCAGACATTCAGAGGACTGCCCGCTTTTCTTCTACAGGATCTCTTTTCTACCAGAATTACTGCAGTTTTCCTGAGGCCTGGGGTCTCTCGCAGGCAAATTTAGCCACCCTTACAGGATAATTTGCCCAGAACTCAATGCCAAGAACTTCTATTTATTTATTTATTATTTCCCCCCACATTCTGTTTTGCTTCATGAAGGAACAGGAAAAGAAGGATGCAGTCAACGGATACAGAAGTTGACACAGAGGTTTCATATGCATAAGATACTCACAGAGGAGGAAGAGGAGGAGGAGGAGAGCATCAGCCTCTGCAAGCTGACCTTTCCTACAGGAGCTCAGCAAGAACTACCACCTCGCTTGGGGAAATCGCAGCGGCCTGCTGGTATGAAAGTGCACCAAGGGCTTCCCTCATAAATGTCAATTAGAAAGCCGCATCTGTCACATTTGTGCCTATACTCATGCTCCTTTATCTGTAAACTTAATGGCTATCGCTGAAGAAAGGAAATATACTCAACTGCTGATTTGTGAGCAGAGAAAAGCTATATTGGAGAACAAAACGCATTCCCACAGAGTTATAATTGCAATAAAAATAATATTCAGATCATGACCTAGTTAAAATCTCAGCGTTCTTGATACAGAGCAAATGGCAAGACTATCACAACATACTGCTTCCCAGCAGTGCTCTGAATTTCTACCTGACCCTCGTAAAAACACGTCCAGCTACTGTATCCCCTAATATTTGACACTATAAGATATTTATGAATGACTTAAGTGGAATAATATTCCCCCAAACAACCTGAGCTTGGAGAACAGCACCAGAGGTGCCCCTTGTGCGCAGCAGTGAGGACTGCATTGCTCCTGGGCACATCTAGACTCTCTGCATTTCGCAGAAGGAACCCTGAAGGCTTGGAAAAAAGTTTCTTCCCTACTTCCAAGCTGAGAGCCAAAGGAGAAGCAGTGGGGATGTCTCACTTATTACTTCTCTTTTTCAAACAATAAGAAATAACACTCCAAATTTTTATTTATTCAGTTTGTCTTCTAGGAGGGAAGTGCAAATGTCGCCTTACCAAAGCGACACTGATCAATCAACAGTTCTAGTCTGGCCTCGCCAAGTGTAAACTCTGGGGTCTATAGATGGCCACAGCACAGTCTTTAACTAGTATTATGTGCCAGGGCATGGAATATTCATAAGGATTTCTTTATCTAGGTAAGCAAAACTAAAATGCTATTTCAGCTCGACACGGATACAGAATTACACAGGAACTGTTTTTTTCCGCTGGAGTGATCTGCTGTAGGAGTTAGCCATATGCTTTAAATATGACTGACAAGTCTCTGAATTTAATGTGTCACCTGCTGAGTTCAGGAGCTGCTGTCTATCTCTCAATGTGTAAAAAATGAATTGCTTCAAAATGATTTATTGCCAGTGAAATAGAATGTGAAAACAACAATAGAAATAGTGCTGTAAAAGCATCCTAAATTTAATAGCAGTGTTTGATGAGTAAATTATTTCACAAATATAATCAGACCTCCTAATTGTGAAACTCTCAGCCCTGATAAAGCTAGTGCATAGCCTTCAATCTCCAAGTCGAATTCATTAACTGCTACTGTCATTAAGAAAAATGGAGGCTCCTACCATTCACTCCCTGAGTTTCATTACGGCTTGTAAGCCAGGACAGAAAATACAGGGTTATAATTTCACTATCTACCTGCGGAATTATCCCCCCACTACTGGCTATTATTTTCCCAACATCCTCACCAATGTAGCTACAGAAGTACCTTTAATAATGGGTTTTCATTTTCCATTTCTTTTCACAAATAGACAACTTGCTTTATAAAGCTCATCTGAGTACATGCTGGCAAAGCCTGGATATGTAGAGCCATTTTAAAAACATCACAAGTAAACCTTCAAAAACATTAAGTGTAATGACTGATAATTAACACTTAATCTTTTAAATATTTTAACTTAAAAAAATATGAATGTTAAAACAGGTGATAAATAGTGAAGGTAAAAGCTCCAGCTCATCAAGGCACTTCAGTATGAAGGTAATCGAGCATGTGAATAGTTTTCCAGTATCAACAGAGTTACTCCCGTGCTTAACAGTAGGTTTAAGCAGAGTCTTGTGGCAAACTGAGTCACACCTCCACATTTAGAGCGTGCAATCCAGTGAAGTTTCATAACACATTTTGCAAGTCCTTTACAAACACAACAAAAGTGCTTACCTCCCTCAGAAGACTCTCTCTATCATCCGCGGTGGGGCCACCTGCCAGAGCCCTTCCTAGAGCACAAACAGAAGAAAAATAAAACTGCTGCCTTGGCTTTCCAGGTGTTCATGCCAGGGCTCCTGTGCCAACTAGAGCAATGCATTCCTGTCAAGTATCCATCTGGGAAAAAGGAAAAAAAAAACCCACAGCAGTGACTACAAGTGCTACCTATCAGGTACATCTTGGCTGCTAAAGCAGGCTCTGCTCATCAAGCTGTTAAGGGCTCCGGCTTGTAGTCATCATGACCAATGCAGCCCTTGACCTTTCCCTTTAGGGACCTCATAGGGACCTCAAGACTCTCGTCTTGAGTGGGCTATGTCTGTGCACGTAGACATGGACTGGCAAAGCGGTGCTGGACCGAGGGTGATGCGGCAGCAAAAAGGAACGAGAACAAAGCCACTCGTTTCCTTCCAGCCATAAGTGGTGGTTACTTTTGTCTACTAATGACCGATAGGGAGGGCACGTAAATGCTTCCTTCGTGCACAGCCGATTCACCCAAAATGCCTTGTTTGTGTTTGAATTTAAAGGAAAGAGAAATACTGAATATACATACAAGTGGCGGATTGCCAAGTCATGATAGGTTATCTGAGCTGTTGATGAGATCTAGCTTCTTGCTGGTGCTTGAATTTACCCACAACTTTCCAACATACATTTTTTTGCCTGTTTTGTGAATACTGCCAGTCATTTACCACAGCATGCTCTGGGCAGAGCAACACTGATATTTTAAGGACTATCACAGAAGCGGAGAAGGGAGCTGGGAAGTGGCAAGGGAGAGCTAAGTATCTACTTTCTGCAGCTTTATTTTCTTTTTTTTAATACGTATAAAAGTTTGAAGGGAGCCAGCTGCTGCTTTATTTAATATTCATGAGACTGAACTCCTATGGAGAAACAGATATTAGGTACACCACAGTGTTAGTTAGGGCTCCCACGTACATCATCATGACTGATGGCACATAGCGATAGTCAAAGTTTACTTCAAAAGACTTCTAGGACAGGCAAGTTCTAGACAGGAAAATAAATGATTAAATAAAAACTAAACAAAAACCCAAATGAGAGAGTTAGGTAAGTTCATTTGTCCATAGTTATGTAGTAGGTTGATTGCAGACTCCATCATTTGCTGTTGGATTGAAAGCTTGTTTGCCAGACCATAGGCATTAGCATGACTACTCTGGCCACCCACAGAGCGTTTGTGACCTGAGAGGCCTGCTTTTTGGGCGAATTATGTGTTTAAAAGTAATACCTCCTTGTTGATGATACAATTACCACTCTATACACTATGCCACATTATACTGCAACAAAAAACAGCATTGGGCATCACGAGCCTGATGCACACACAACTCCAAAATTAACTTCAGAAACAACAGTTTATATTGCTAGAGAGTCTCCTTTAATTTTCATACCCTGGAGGAGAAAGAGGCTGACTATTTCCGCTTGCTCTCTGTGACCATGCAAAGGAATTCCTTTGCAGAATGATAATACAACATCAGCTATTCCGAATGCATCCTCTTAAAAGTACAAGGAAGTCTATTGTCATGTTCAAGACATGAAACACAAAGAAACTCATAAGACTCATCAATATTATTCTTTTTCTCTGTTATATTAGACATATATATATATATTTCACCACATTGCTCTGAGAATAAAGAGCACAGTTCACTGCAAGCCGTTTTGGATACATCACCTCTTACTGCTCAATCATTTTCCTCATCCTCCCTCAGTACTACAAGGAGGAAGGCTCTATCCTCAGAGCACAGCCCTTCTGCCTTCATGCACCCAGCCACAACCAGTGTAAGACACTAAGTTTAATACTTGAAGGTAAATTTAGCATGCAAAAAACCCACACAATTTGAAATTTGGGATTAAATATCATCATCTCTCATTGAGGGGAGTGTGCTGCAAAGAGCACGGAGGGTTTCTTTTTAAATCTACTTGCACAGCACTAAGGCTGCCTCTATCCAGAAAAGGGACCTGATCTCCCGCTATACCCCAGCACGGCCGGGACACAGAGCAGGGGCATCAGGGCAGGTCTCCAGCTCTAGCCCTGCAGAGCTCTGGCAAAAGTCATTGCACAGAGGGGCAGCTCTGCCGCATTTGCTAGTGCAATGCCCGCACATGTAACATGCAAGTGACATGACTATGTACAGCACTACCTCTCTATCTGCACTGCTTCCTCACATACAGCACTTGCAGATTAAGTGCAGGATTTGTCTTGAAACCAGATTTTTAGCTTGAAATGTGCATCTAATTTATTCCTCCCCCCCTCCTCCAGCTTCTGTTCTATAGGTGAGACTCAACAGAACCTGTGACAACACTTAAATTCATCGTAATTTAAGTTTTGCTATTTCCTTTCTTTGTTCTATTATATTTGGCTCTGGAGTCAGACCTTTTATTTCACTTCACTTCAACTACTTCAAGGAAAAAAAAACCTCAAAAGTTAAATCCATTATCTATTAGTAATTATTTATTACATTTATATTGCCCTCCTAGGAAACTCTGGAGATACTTATGAAAAACATATAGCAAGAACCAAAGCTTTTCTCTTGCAGAACCAAAGCTGGGGAGCTTTCTAGCTAAAACAGCATACCCCAGGTAAGTTAATTCCCCCAACCCAACAGGTCTAGTTCATCATAACCCAGGTTGCAAATCTTCATTTACCAGGTAGCCCCCTCTGCCTTCTTCTAGCCACTGGAGGACACACCATTTACAGGACAGGCTGTGAGGCTCAGGAAGGTGAACAGGCAGGTGGCAATTCCTGCTCTCCTGCTCTTTAAGCAATCTTAAATCCAATGCTATTGTTTTTCTCTCTGCCAACACAAATAAAAGGCTGACAAAATGTGCACTAGAAGTAACAGCAACTGAGCCGTGGGCTGGGGCACGCTACCCCCTGCCACCGGTGCCCAGTCCTCTCCCCTAACCCGCTCCTACTTCCCCCCTTCCTGGGGCCAGCCGTGGGGCTCACCCACGAGCACCCCAAAACTGAAAGCAACTCACCTCCTTCTTACACACCCCTCCTCAAAACGCCACCCGAACCCCAGGAAGAGCCCTTGGAAGGTGCCCACGACACGCTGCCTGCCCTCCTCTCCAGGAGCTTCCAGCACACTCCAGCCTACCCCCAGCTGTGGCACGTTAGCAGAAATTAAGATCCCAGCCCCGCAGAGAAACAGGGATCTGCCCTTCACCTGCTCTGGAAAACACAGGGCAAATAGAGAAAGAGAGGCTGAGTGAACCTAGGGTGGTTTTTGTTGCTTCAGGTGTCAGAGTAACCTTGATCTGCAGGTCCCTACCTGTTAAATCTTTGCAATATTGCATCTTTACCGAATGGCTCAAGCGCAGCCTGGCACCGAGTGTTTCCCCAGGCTGGAGCTGGGAGCCAAGAGCACACGAGTTTGACCACTTACAGCCTCACTGAAAAGGCCGAGCCCACTGTCTCAGAAGCAAGACCGAAATAAAAAGCTGAATCTTTGGCCTCGCACTGAATGGGACAAGTCGCTATACCATGGGTATGAAGGCACTAAAGTAAATTGTAAAGGACTGAAATAACTTCTGGGTTTGTGTTTAACCTCTTAGCACTCACCAGGCTGTATTAACACGGTGCGTTCAGCTCATGAAAGTCTTGCAAATCGTATTGGAATACAAGGGAGGCCATATAGCAAAAAGGAGTAATAAATTTTGATGACTTTAATAATTATCAATAGAAAAAGAAAAAAGTCCCAAATAAATGTATCAGTATATGCATGTTTATTAGCATTACTAATCTTGGAAAGAACTGCAATGTCTGAGTCAGATGTAACTTCTTCACAACACTTCTAACATGAAAGGCTTGCTTTTTAGCAATAATAATATGATTTATCTAAATGATGTAAGAACAAGCTTTATATATATATATTTAAAAGACATGAGGATGCATGGATACACAGACAGACTGGCAAGGACACCCTCACAGAAAGGAACAGTCAAATGTGGGTTGCAATCAGCTATGTTATGGGAGGATAGAAATTTTGTCTCCTAACAGTCAAATGTGGGTGCTAGAGCCTGAATGATTAGAATTCTGTATTTTGAAGGGATACGGGAAAAGAAAGGGATTTTCCTGCTTTTATTTGTGGAAAAGCTACAAGCTTAAGCGTTAGAGTTGCTTTGAGTTAAGGGAAAGGAAAAGAAGCTTATAAAGTTATCATCTCCTGCATTTCCCTGGCAACTTGCTCTACCCCAAGTAGAGCAGTCAATCCCACCTGCTCTGTCAACAGACACGTCAGTGCTTCACAAGGCAGAAGAGCTGAACACCTTTAAACTGCTGGCCTTGCCAGAGTTATACTGATAGAATATAAAATATGACATAGTACTTTGCAATATTATAGTGCGGGAGAACCCCTATACACTATCTGAATAAGTTTGTTCCTCTTTGAGAGACGTCTAAAAAAGGAGAGGAATGGGAAGAACTGTACAGACCTGTTCTTTGCCGTGGTGGATCCAGGTAACTTGCGGCTGGCAATTTGGCAAAAGGAAATCTGTTTCCTTAGAGACACAGAATACGGCACAGTGTTGCATCTACCCACCCAACAGTGGAGGTTAGGGATGGAGAAATGCATTCGTTCTTTTATTCCCTGTTTGGCTATAAAACTGTGGATACGGCAACACGAAAGGAACTATGCCAATATATTTCACATAGTTCCACAGGGTTATTTTGTATGTCTTCTGGGATAAAGACACTGTTCTTTGACTTGTTGTTAAAAAAAAAAAAATCAATGTAGAAATTGTTAGAAAAGCCCTCAAAGTAAAATAAACAATCAATCCTTTCTCTATTATGTTTAGCAATATTAACCACTCACACTAAATCAGTGGTTTTCAACTTATTTTTTCAAGAAAGAATTAAAAAACTCCTGTATTTCTTTACAGAAGTGAACCAGGTTAATGCAGTAGCACTTAAATATTTTCACCAATAAATATTAGAATGAAACACCAAAGCTCATGAGTTAAAGTTTTTTGTGATATATTAATAAATAGAAATAATACTTCAAAACTACACACTTTTGCATGTACCTTAATATGCATAAGATTCCTAATAAACATTATGAAGTCTAATCATTGTAACCATGCCAGATGCTGGATTGTAGAGGCAAAGATTGGTTTGAATGTGCTGTCATGTTAGACATACTTGCCAATATTAAACAGACTGTGACTACTATCTCTACATTTGTCTCTCTCTAGGGCATTTTTTAGAATTTTTTTAATTAGCTTTTGTTCCCAAGCAGTGCTTTCATTTTTCTTGATAAAGCTTTTGTTTTTCCGGGTTTTATTGAATTCAGATTAGGTTCCACATTTCCTATATTCATTACGATAAGAATATGAAGCTTTTAATAATATATGAAAATCAGCAATGACAAGTATGTTACAGTGCTTTCGAATTCAGTTAAGAATGAAACAGTTTAATGGTTGCTTTCTTTTATTGTTTTAATTTTGGCATAATCTTGTAGAAAGTATTTCTCATTACGAAACTCAAATAATGGGAGGCTATGAAAAATGAATGAGAGGTTGAGTCATGGTGACAGAAAGCACCCTCCATAACGCAGGTGCCAATTTAAGCACCTCCAGCGGGCAGCCACCACCTCATAAAACTTGGATCTCATTCAGGTTACTCTGCGTTTCCTCGTTAAGATACAAAGCCCTCAGCCAAGGCTCGTATTTATTTTTCCCTTACTCTATTTCTCTTTGTTTTGGGAGCAAGTATATTTGCCCTCAAATATATATTCCATATGTGGCCAAGAGGATACAAAACTAAGTATGGATGAAAAGCTAGAATATAGTTTAGCTTGATCTGTAGATTTTTCGACCACCTTGAGACCGAATGTATTGGTCATGCCTATTTTCTTTATCTCCTGTGATTTTTCCAACCAGCCCCAGTCAGGACAACAGATGATGCAGGTTCATACCTAATTCCTTGTGACGGCAGTCAGATTTCAGTGAGAGGTAACAAACAAATGCAATTTTCCACAAATTAAAATAACCAAGCAATTGTCCTTTACCTTCACCGATATTAACAGTGGGATGACCACATAATTGTGTGCACTCTAATGTTATAAAAAATGATGTTTATTAATGGTGTCTCGTTGCCTTTCACAGCAGGGTTTCTCATCCTGTTTTGGCATAATGATTGAGCCAGCAGTCAGATTTTAAGAATGAATGTTATCATTATTCACTATGGTACTGCACCGAAGCTTCACTGGGAAGCAATAGAGAACAAAATGTGTATTTTAAAGACCCTCATTTTCCCCTAAATGCTTGAATTAAGTTGCAGACTGTGGTGTTCTGAGAATTGAGTTATGTCCTAAAGCAATGCTCTGAAGAAGTGAATTATGCCTGGAAATTGGGCTCTGATTAGCCTGTGAGTTTTCTAATACAGGCTACTGATTTTCTGCTACTGTAGCTGCCACTGGATTTTGTATTTTGGCATGGGGATTCTATCTTTCGCATGAGAGAATGATGAATAGTCGTCTGAGTAGCTCCAAGCACATACTTATTTCCTCTTCAATAAGAACAACAGTCAATATCATTTAGGCAGAGAAAAGCATCGCCACGACACAACAAATCTCAAGGAATGCTTTCTTTTTACTGCTGATTCTACCTGCTAAATTGCAGCTCTTTCACAAGCTTAAAATTATTTGTGCTGCTGCTGTGCTCCAGTGAACAGGTAAAGCTAAGGAAGGTTTGGGCCTTCAAACCACCTGAGACACCAAAACACAGATTCCAAAAAGGGCAGGAATCCATGAAACAGCAGCAGACCCGAAATTTATGAATCTCACTCAGATTTGATCCTCATTTTAATTTCAACAACTCAAACGTAGTCAACCGTGTAACACCAGCAGAACGCAGTGCATGCAAGAAAAAGGATGAGTCTTGGTTAAACACTTTTAAAGGCTTTTTTTTTTTTTTTTAATTGGAAACAATGGCAATTTACTGAAACTGAGAACTTTGCATCTCAGCTCACTTGATAAATTTCATGACCTGAATTTTTTCTTTGTCTGAAGTAAGAATATGAAACTGGTAGAACATCCTGTTTTAACACTGTCAAGATGAAATACCAGGCGGGGGTGGAAATTAATAGGCTTGACTTTTCTTTTTCTAAGTTCTAATAAACCAAACTTTCTCTCTGGTTACAATTGAGGATGGGAAAGTTCAAAATTAATGTTAATTCTTTTGAAATGGCCTAAATGAAATGTTTGAACATACAGAAATCTGAAAGATGCCTAATGACTTTTTTGTTGATATTCCACAATGTACTAGGGAAAAAAAGTTAACACTTAGCAGATAACATTTCTGAACATTTCAGATCTATAAGGAAGCATAACTTATATATGAGCTTATGATTATAAACTTCCATAAAATTTAAAAGACTTGCTGTCTTCTGAGACCACAACGCTGAGTAAAGCTTTCTTGCTAGTCACCTAAGTCCTGATCCTAAGGTCACTGAAGTATAGGAAAGACCCCTTGGCTAATGAAAGGGGATCAATTAGGTTAATTAAATACTGGGTATTGCACAATGATAACACTCAGCAACCAGCTTCTGCCTTTCTCACAATCCTGGGGTGGGAATTGCTAGTGTCTCACAGATACTAAAAGCTCAGGACACACTGTTCCCCAAATGGCAAAACACTGTAATTTCCATCAGTGCAAATGACAGCACAGGTTGTGACGGGACGGACAATGGCCCTCCGTGTATCTGCAGCCTGAGGAAGCTCTGCAGTGCTCAGAGTTCCCTCGTGCCACATACAGGTGTTTCATCAGCTTTGCCTTTCTGAAGTGGAGAACAGAATCTGGTACTTCCACCCAGCATTTGCAAACCTGGTGCTTTAAAATTAGCGTGAAGAAGGAAAAGCAGATGCAGAATGGAAATCAGGCCATGTGTAGAAATGCTCTTGGCCTGCCCAAGACTGAGACCCACCTGTCGTCTCTGCACTCTCTATTCCAACACGTGATGCTCACGCATTACGGATAGCTCATGGTTTCCTGCACCTTTTCCCCACAGACTCCCTGATTTCCAAGGTAGGGCTTCTCCACCTGGGCTAGCCCAGGCCAACATAGTACCCTTGCAAGCTAATGCCATGCTTTAGAGTTATTATGGTACAGACGGATGAAAAATGCAAAAAGGCCCTGAGATCTACCTGGCAGCCAAAACCTGCTCTCAGAGCTCTGCCTCCCAAACAGAACTGGATAATAACTAGAGCTGAGAGAGCGATGCGCACGTTTTCTGTTAACACTGATCTGAATTTTTAAATGAACCAATTCTGGCTGTTGAGGCACCTGAGTTTCTAATTAGCAACCAAACAGGCATTCTCAGATGGATGCTCTCAATTAAGGGGAAGGAGGAAGAAATAGAAAAATATCAGATACCTGCATTACATACTAATTTTAAGAATTTTTTTTTTGCTAAGCTATTTAGCATGAGTGCCAACTTGTGCGCCAGCCTCTCTAGCACTTGGGATCTAAGGGAAGAGGCACTGCGTCGAGCAAATTCCGAGCAGAGCGGCTGACAATCCGAGTATTTTAGCAGGGGTGCAGAAAGCGCTTTCCGAGCATCTGGGACCCGACAGGCTGCACGCCGCCAAAACAAGGCTGCTTTGTCAGGATGCATCAATCTTCTCCGCTCCCGTCTCCCTGCGCAGCCAGGCGGGTGCTGGACGCGGTACCCGCAGACGGCAGTGGCAGGGATGAGCCCGGCCGCGTGCGTCCTCTCTGCTTCCCGTCCTGGGAGCGCGGCGGGGCTGAGGCTCCAGGGACCACCGCTCTCCCGGGGTGAGTGACGGATGGGAAGGCAGGGGGACCCCTTTCTTCAGCATCGCGCTGCACACCTGGCCGCGGGCCAGGCAGGACGCAGCAGGGTAGGTGTTTCTTTTTTAGGTCAAATTTTCTCAGGCTTTGTTTTCTGCTGGGAAGCTCGGCTGCACACATATCTAGCGCAATATTTCAAACGCAGGCGGATAGAAGAAAATGTGCGCTTGACATAAAGGAAACTGTACAGCACACCCTTTGATATGTCATATTATATCAGAGAATGTCAACAGCATTCTCAAAAATACAGCATGTTTTCAGAACTCAAAATTCCTGGCAGGACTGTGCTGAAATTGCTATGAACAACTCACTAAAGAATAAAATAATTAAAAGAAGAAGTTTTATGGTTGTTTTTTCATCTCTGCCAAGTATTGTGGTAAATTATCTCTGTATATATGTTGTGAGACTACTGAAAGCCAGAGCCTCAGCTAACCTAAATCAGTAAGTCGTAGTAAAGACAAAATAATCATTTTCTTTTAAGACAGAGGAAAATACAGCTCAGGATGTTCTGTCAGCTCTCATCCTCTTTCTCCTTCTCCTCCCAGTGGGACCCAGATTGTTGGAAAGATGAGCTGGTGCAGATGCATTGAATTATCTGAATATTAAACCCAGGCAGATTGCCATGACACGATGGGTTTCTCAGAGAACCTATCTGTAAAAAATGATGTCATGGTATCCGCTCTGCAGTGCAAAGATCTAGATTAGCATTGATCTGCCCTTGACAGTGGACAAAGTACTTCAGAGTTCTTCATTAGGACTTTTTCAAGGGCTTGTTAGTTGTTGCTTGATTAGTTGCTGCCAATTGATCCCTTATTTGATCATTCTGTTTGCTCTGCAGTGACTGACAAGGCAGCAGAAGGATGGCACTCCTGGTCACCTTGTTCCTCTCCAACAACAAGGTCAAAGCAGCAGCAGCGACACTGACAAGTCATCTTTCTTAGCTGTTTTAAAATTTCTAGACAACACCTACTTAGTTGGAGATGAAAGGAAGTCTCTGCTCTTTAGATTTCCTATGACTTTTTTTTTCTTCCTAATGAATGCATTTGCACTGGCAAGATTAATGGATTATGTTTTGACACGTAATGAAAAGAACTCTCACAGTATGAAAGTTTGGAGCTCATCAAGCAACAGTAAAATTTAATTAGTACCTAGGATGTCTAAAATGTAGAACTTGAATTCATATTTTTTAAAAAAAGAACAACCAAACACCTAGCAAGTCCTTACAAAAGTACCTGCGACTTCGCTGACTTTCAATGCAGTGAATTAGAAGACTGCTCAAACTCATACACTGAGATGCTTCACAAAGATTAAAAAAAAATGAGAGAACAGTCCGGGTAAAGTAAGGGCTATTTCGAACCTCCTTATTTGAAAGTTCAAACTAAACTCACAGTTTTTCTCGTTTTCTGTATTATAGAGAAGTCTAGCTACACTTTTGTGAACTTTGGACTGCTGGTTTCCTTTTTTACTGACATTTTTGTTATCACATCTCCTTATTTATTTCATCAAAAGATGATGCTACAGCATAGGCTGTTTCAAAACACTACAAGATAGACTGCTGTGTTAATAGTTCTGGCCCAAATGGCAGGAGCAAGTGATAGGATCTTGTCGCAAGTTCAATTTCAGCTCTTTCCAGTCGCCAGCACAGCACAGAGCCCCCTGAGTTTTGCTGCCTTCCTCTGCATGCCACAGAGAGAAATCCATCAAGGAACACGGAAAATCAGACCTGCACGCTGGGTTTTTTTCCACCAAGAGCCAACCAAGATCTGCACAGATCAATCCAAGACTGTATTATTGAATCTAAGGAGCCCTAGGTCTCCTGGACTCAAGCTGATTCTCCATTTGAGATACTGCCTAGATTTTGCCCCTAGCTTGACATGTATATTGGGCAGTTCAATACAGAGAGCGCTATGAAATGTATTTGGAAATACATTCTTTAAAAGACTAGCACATAACAGAGAAGAAAATTGCTAGCTAGAACCAATCATACTATTTTCACCATCATAAGCCCTGCTATTAGCCTCACTTATTATGAGCCCTATGCCCGAGCTAAACAGAGTTATACATTCCTTAAACGCTGAAGGAATGCTGAAATCCTCTATTATCCTTGCTCCAGCCCTTCCTTCTTGTTTCCTTGGCTGGATGTTTCCAATAATCGAACTTGCACAGCTTCTAAGAACGGCACCGTGTCACTGCTAACGCGCTTGAGGGCCGCTTGGGAAGAAGTCAGAACCCAAAGTACATTCACGCACACGCTGCAGTGACTCACTGGCGCTGAAATGTCCCTAATAGTGCTTGTTAGAAGAACACGTTTGGGGACTGTGTTAGAGCGGGTTGCTGGTGATCAGACAGGTAGCTGAATGCTTTTGTTCCAGCTCCAGATAGACTCATATGACGACCAACTTGGTATCGATGCTTGCTCTTCTTGCCAGCACTACCTGTACTCACATCTACCACCTATTACAAAAGTTAAGTTTGATGCTTCCTATTACTTCCCTGCAACAAATTTCTGGGATTAATAGTACAGGATAAACAGGATATCCTTATTCCAGATCTTCCTTCCTATTTAACCAGCAACACATACAGAAGTATTATTCTTTGATGGCCAAAGATTTGCTAGACATCTGCCAGACACAGTCTCAGTTAGAGAAATACCTTGCTTAGAGCAACACTCTTAAAACTCTAGCTCGGTTGTGTTTGATGCAGAGAACACGGAGACACTCAGAGAGTTTAGGGCTGTTTTTCTTTTCTGTTTTGTTGTGTTTTATTTTTTCCTAGGAGGAGAGTTTCTAATATAGTGTTGACACGAGGAAAGAAACAGCCTGTAAAAGTGTTAGCAGAGAGTTACATTGTTTGAACTGACATGAATTAATAGTTCAAGTTAACCATGATAAAGCATTCTGCGGTTACTATTTAACGCACTGAAAGGTCAAAAACGCTTTTCATTTTAAACCTGTTGTAGTTTACATCAAAGTTTAGCAAGAAAGGTCAGAGGTCTCATAAAAGCCTTGAAAAGCTGTTAGCTGAGAGTAAAGACCTGCCTTCTGATCTTATTGTCCTGTAAATACTGTGGCCTTTTATTTGGCAGCCTAAGCAATGATCTTCAACATCACTTACAGGGGCTTTTTATTTATATACATCTCCAACTATTAGTGTCCAAACTCGTTATGCACTGTGTCATATTCTTACACAGAATGGGAGTATAAACAAACAGGCCTATTGTTCATGGAAAAGCCAGTGTGTGGTATCCGCACAAAGGTCCATAAAAACAAGAAGCGTTACTAAAACGAATTACAAATGCAATTAATGTCTCTATAGACGTATTTGGCAATAGCTGTAAATTGGAGAAAAACTGCAACAAGCCGTGAAAGCCATACGTTAAGTACAGAAAGGAGACAAAATGGAAGACTGGATGCTGTATAATGGACAAGAGAATAATCCAAGGGTTGATTTATTTTAGCAGCTGCGCTTTGTAAGTGCTGCGGATCAAGCTGTACTTACCGCAGCCAGCCCCGAGGACTTCAGTCCTTTCTTTGAAGGCTTGTTAGTTCTTGTGTTTCTTCTCCCTCTCTTTTTTTCTCTTTCTTCCTTTATTTTTCTTTTTCTTTTTTTTCTTTTTTTTTTTCTTCTTTTTGTAGTGTTTGTTTTAATGTTAAACTCTAGTATTTAATTTTCAGGCCCAGATGGCCTGAAAGAAGGACTTCCATGACATTCAAGTATACATGTAAGAGTCCGGGTGCCCCCAAAACTCTGGTACGAATTGCACCACTACCACTGGATTAAAAAAAAAAAAAACAAAAAACAATAGCAAAACAACAGATAAAATGTAGGCAAAGAGTAGCCTGACAACAGCACTTATGCTAAGGGGCAAGGCTTTTTAGGGGTACATCAAAGTGGCAAAGGGAAAATCTGTAGCCGTGCTGCTCGAGTCATGGCTGTTTGACATTAATGAAATGTGCAAAGTCTTAATTTAAGAATGTTTTGCCCACACGGGCTCACATATGACTCTGAGGGTATGAAATACGCGGGCATCGTGCAGACGGTGCCAAACGCAGCAGACCCAGCAGGCTGGCCAGCAGGTCGTCCCGCCGTTTCGGAGCTCACGGTCTGCACAGCCCCAGGCTGCACAGGAAGGCTCAATATTCCCTTGCACAAAATTGGCAATTCTAAGTTCTGGTCATTTTGTAGAAAGAGCACCTGCATCTCTGCTACTGCGGGAACCATGGCAAGTGGCACCAGGAGCTTTTCGTGACTCATCTCCTCTCAGTCCCGCACTTTGGTACCTCTCCCAGGAATTCAGGCNAGGCTGCACGGGAAGGCACAATATTCACCGGCACAAAATTGGCAGAGGCGACGGCACTTCACCAGACGCGGGCTATCCCGCGCGCGCTGGTCCCGGTGCTGGGAAGTGCTCCGAGGCGCGTGAATTTACATCAAAGTGCTACCCAAGGGGCTGCTTGCTGCAATAACCACACGGCATTGTGAAATTCCCATGCGGGCAAGCAAGAAAATGAAACATGAAAAGATTAGCCTGATATTTACTGCGTTGTAAATGAAAATCATCCCAGCAACACTCCTCTATGCTGATGGAAACTAACTTTCTGCTTTCTTCTAAATTCTGGTCATTTTGTAGAAAGAGCACCTGCATCTCTGCTACTGCGGGAACCATGGCAAGTGGCACCAGGAGCTTTTCGTGACTCATCTCCTCTCAGTCCCGCACTTTGGTACCTCTCCCAGGAATTCAGGCGTCCTCCCCTGCATCGACAAGGACACCCCACAGGTGAGAGAGGGTCTGCATCCTCCCACTGCCGCTCACCAGCAGCATCACCTGATGTGCGCTCCCTTCCCACAGGAAAGAACTGCTACAATTCGACTACTTTAGCAGCCCAAAATTACTTGAATGGGTTTTCCAGCCTGTACTGAAGTGCACTGGGTGTGCAACTTTTCTTGTCAAACAAGCACAAGCAAAGCAGGAATGCCCAAATGAACCAGTCAGTAGCGCTCTGATAATCCCGTGTTTTAGCACCCTATAGGTCTTACCTGAAGCCTTACACCTCAGAAACATCATGCTTTGTACATTACCCAGCCTCTCTATTCCGCCAGATTGCTGGGGCATTAAAAAGCATACCGAGGGCATGCTTGACTTCAGCCCCACACAGACAACTGCACGCTGCACATGAAGGATGTTCTCATTACCGAGGAGCTATAGGTCGTGCCATCACCGTCACCCCACTTTGGCAGTGCTCACTTAAGCAAAGACACATTTTCTCCCTCCCTGCTCCCTTTTATCTTCCCTTCGTGAGGTGCGGGGGGCTGCAAGCTTGTCCTCCTTCCCCTTCTTCTTTAAGGTAGCTTCAAACCACTTTCTAAGCAGGTTCCTACCCCTCTAAGAACCTACATACAGTGGACAGCAGTCCGGGGAAGGGAGCTCCACTATCTGTTTATATCTTTTTTTTTTTTTTTCTGCAAAAAGATAAAGCTTAATCTCTTTATCCACTGTTTCCTAGGATTAGAAGCATTTTCTGTCTCTTCTTTCCTTACTGTTCTCCCAGTAATGTGTGTTATTTTGGGTATTAGCTAAGTGGCATGGAACAGTTAAAGAGAGATGAAAATTACAAGACAAGTGGTAAATTATAATGTCACCTGCATGGTTTTAATTACTGCATCTTACACAGCAGTCATCCTCACTGAACTGCGTAACTCTGAGGAGTGATTTACAAGTGAGTTTGAATAAGCTTGTAGCAAAAATTTTTAGACAAAAACCTCCTAACTGTATAACACAACATTTCTTAATCTCTCATCTATGAAATCCATTCCTTGTCCAACAGATAGAGGGTTGGGATAATTTTATTTTGAAGGAAAGAAACTTATCAGTGAATAAATCCTTCATCCTCTTTTTATTGGTTTCAGTCATAGCTACTATCACAGCTGACCCTTTCAGTATCTACAGCAGAATGTTATCTTAAATTGGATATCAGGAGATTACAGAATAATGACTTTTGCGAGTCAAGTTTAAATTGCTGGGGGTGAGGGCAGCTGTTTATTTGTTTTTCTGAGCTGAAGAGATCTAAGGCAAAAAAAAGGGAAAAAATGAGAAAATGAAAAAAGGAGAAAAGAGGGAAAAAAAGTAAAAAAGAAGAAAAAAGAAAAACAAAGGAAAAAAGAAAAAAGGAGAAAAGAAAAAAGAAAAAAAGGAAAAGAAAACAACGCACACGCAACATTTGGAAACAAGACATGTGGAAACAGCACAAATTACTGTGCTTGAGTCATGTTGCAGTCCTTGCTTCCTGCAAACGTAGCCTTAAAGATGATGACAAGAAATTGAACGTGTAGTGGTGATAGTCTAGTAACAAACCCCGGAGAACTTGGCAAGCACGAGGAAGATCGTTTACAGCAATGCTAACAACTCCTGCCAAGGCTCACAAGCAGTGCGGGGAGCATCCCTAGGGCGAGAAAGGTGAAAAACCCCTTTGATGATTTCCCAGGTCTTTGATGTTAACCAGCACAGAACTGCATGTGTGTGTTCTCCTCCTGAGCATGACACAGAAAAAGTGTTTTCCTACTAGCTCTCGGGGCAGTCCCCGAGACCATCTTGTGTGGGACCTTCACAAATTACAATTAAAACAAAAGCAACAACAGGGTCAGGAAAAAGATGCCGCTAAAGGCAGAGACCTTTGTGCCTGCTGGGGAACATACTGCTCAGGGAGAATTGTCACTGAAAATAAATAAATAAATAACGTAAATGCATGTAAGCCTTTGCCAAGAGCAGGACCACCAGAGTATGAAGCAGAGGGCGGTCTGCATTGGTACACGTGCATTTCGTGCTCGCAGACAGCATCACCTCAGGCTCGCTGGCCATTAAGGCTCTGTAGACAGGAGAAAGATCTGGTGTGTGCACAAGCCATAGAAAAAGCCTCAGTTTGAGCTCACTCCTTCCTACGCTAAGTTTACTTAATTATGTACCCCAGATCCAAAGCGAAGCCAGGCTTTACTGCTCCCAAACTCTTCAAAGCAACTTGTTTATTCTGTGCTCTTTTCCTTTGCAGAGCAATCCCGGATATTTATTGCCACTTCCTCCGAAGGGCTACACCTTAGGCTCAAAAGTGCAAACCATAAACACTAACCAGAACAAGGCCTTTGGCTCCGGGGAACTATTACAGCCTGATAAATGCTTGCCAAAGTTAAGAGGGGGCTAAATAATCTGGCCATCAGTTAATTTCTCTTGTGCATGATTTTTGCCTCCATCCACTTGCCTCTGAGCAAGAACAATTTGTATTTCATTAAGGATTAACAAGATCTGCTGTGAAATCCTGGCCCCATTGAAAATACTGGGAAAATTCCCTGTGATTTGAATTTCATCCAATGAACGTGAGGGAAACTATCCATTTACAAAAGTGTTTCTTGCTTCTTGCAAGTGTAAATGCTCTTGCTCCAAACAAGTAAATAATGCAGCTCATAGGCAAAACAGTGATTAAGGCCTTTAATTCTGGACTTGCATTATTTACTGTCAGAGACAAATTATTCTTCTTCATTTTATATAACAGCTGTAATGCTACTGGATAATAATTAATTTCTTTCTTTTTGAACCAAATTGAACATGATATAAAAGCTAGCTTTGAAAAATTAGTGAGATAAGGAGATAATCTAGTAAAAAAAAAAAAAAAAAAAAACGCAATCATAGTTTTAAGAGGCTTTTTTTTCTACCGATAAAAGCTTATTTTAGGCTTGTGCACTATCCTTTACTCCTGCTTTACTTCTATGGAATATGGTCTAGACCTAATTACATTACTGAGGGTGATGGGGCACACTTGTCACCTCAGAAAACTGGGATAAAAGGAAAATACAGAGGCAAGTAAATGAATCATATCCTATGCAATCTACACATCCAGAGAGAGGAGGTAAGACTGAATTTACACCACCCTTAGTCTCAGGATGTGTTATGCCAAGTCGCCTGCTTTACTGTAACTTTACATCATTCCCTACTCACTTCTTGCCTAAATGACAAGAGCGTGAGAGGTGTTGTGACAACTGTCGTGCTTTAACTTACCGTTAATTTAAGATTCAACCTCTACTCTATATAGCACACAAGTCTGTTGTCCAAATTCAAAGGAAACGTGCAGACACACAGGTTATGGAAGAAGCAGTTAAAGACATTAGAATAAGACCATATAAGACCACGAGACAGCGTTCCCACACTGTATTTTCTGAAAGCAGTGATTTCCCTAGAGAAAACACCAAGTTCATCATCAAGTAGGTTAGTGATGAATTTTCTTGGAGCTAGCAATAGGCTTGATCATCAAATAAACTTTCACTCTTGCCTTCTCTCAGGCCATTGTAACTATTGAATTGAACAAAATAAGCTAAGGTGCTTTTCTCTGAAGTATTTGCTTTAGTAAAGTTATTTGATTTCCAGAAATACACAAGATTTCTTCTTAACATCAAATGGTTTGAACGATTAAGCTAGGTGCCAGCCTGGGATATTTGGAGATTTATGTCCTTTTTGCTTATATTGAAGAAGAGTTTATCAGACGTCTCCTCATGCCGACCTGCTCATTCGTCTCACCAAACGGGACCAAGCGGGTTCTGCCAGGAGATGGACAGAGCTCACACTCAATTTGCTCTAGTCATTGGCCCTCCCAGACATCCACATGAACAAGAGTATCACTTGATCCCTTGTCCTGATGATGACTGTTGATTAAAAGCAATCTAAGAGTAAGAACAAATCTGACAGCACTAATTTGCTTCGTACAAACCAGCCTGAAGCTCTTCTTCAATTTCTGACGAACTGGGGCAGCTTGGAACTGGCAACAAACCAGTAAATGCCTCCACTTTAAAATACCCAAACCACCCAACTCTGTGCTGAGGAATATATTGTCGTTTGTTTCTAATTAGTTATTTTTAATAATGAAATAATAAAGACTCTGAAACACTGCTGTTCCTCCCCTTTATCTATTTTCCACTTTCTATCAGCACAATACCTCTGAAGCAGTTCAGATGGGAAAAGAATAAAATAAATGGCTTATGAATTACTTTTTTTTTTTTTAAATCTAATCTGCCATTCAGGAGTACTAATAATTGCATGCCAGATGCAAAATAATTAGGCTTATACCTGTTTGCAAGTTGGAGGATAATGGAAGCAATGACAACGTGAAGCTCTTCAATTATAAGGAAAAGATGGACATATCAATTTAGAGAGGGCTGGATCTTGTGCTAGATTGAATATCATTCTGGCATATTCATAAGGCGTAAGACATTCACCTTCAGCTCTCAGCACAGTATGTATACAGCTAGAAGAGGTCTAGTCAAAAAAACTAATCATTCCTGTATTCACCCTGGGTGAAAAACGCCATACAGGAACTTCAGAATCCAAGCACAGCAATTACCAGGTGAAAGAAAATAAGAATCTCTATCTACAATAAAAAATAAATGACAGTAGCAGAATCAGTTGGTACAAGTGGAATCAATCGAGGTTTCCCATGCTTGTCTTCATTCACAAGGTTGTGCCTGAAACCACTGAAAAAGTGACTGAAGTTTCAGGAAATTAACTCATTTCAACATTTCATCGAGAAAAGCTGTTGTACCTGAGGCTCTGCTTTTGCTCTCCCTTCCCCTGCTCCCTCTCCTAGGTAGCCACAAGCCCCCTGGCTTTGCCCTACCCTTTCCTTTGTACACGAGATCCTTCATCCTTAACTCCAAAACTGATCAGAGAGAGCAAGTTACTCCCAACAGTCTCCTAGTCCATTAAGGACATTCTTGATGTCATTAAGATAGGGCTTTTCTACCACTGCCCTCCAAGCATCGGTGCTGGAATCAGAGAGCCAAAGGAGGCAGAAAACGATTCCTCCCCACCTCGATAGTCGTGCTAGGCGAGGGGAGAGCATCAGAGGGGAGAGCATCGGGCTCACGATGCTTGGCCCAGAGTGTGAAAAATAGGGAGAGGGGCTTTCTTCCCTTCTAGACCTGTGAACCTCAGTGGTGTAACTAAGAAAAAAAAAAATAAAGATACTCTTCAAAGCAAAGAAAATGAACATGAAAGAGAAGTAACTTTATCTGTGCAAAGAAATTAAGTCTGATCACTCAATTAAGAATAAATCAGATAATACACTCCAAAATGATTCCAATGAATTAGTACTCAGGAGTTTCCGATTAATTGCTGCCAGCCAGCCAGAAAACATAACTCCTGTGTAGTGTTAATTTTAATTTCAGAAAGAAAATTACCCTTCCAAGGAAAACATTTCCTGTACCTTTAGCACAGTCATTGGAAGTGTCTTATTACACAAGGTTAAAACAAACTGGCTTTCTGCACTACAGAGACAGATCAGAGCGAAGCAGCTGGGGGAGAAAAGGGAAGCGAGGTCTATTCTAGGTCTGAAACCATAAACAGCAATTGAAACTTGAATTGTCTCATCTTTCAGATAAATATCGCGGGTGTCACAAGGGGTGGAGAATCTTAAGAGGTGCCCAGCAGTTTTTCTCATCAAAAGTATTCTGACTTTTTCCACAATACTGCATGAAATAGTCAGACCCACATTTGCAACCGACCTGTCAAGAAAAGAACCCCTCTGTCAAAGGTAAACAGAATCATTTCTACCATTTCATTAATGCGAACATTTCTTTATACTTCTGCAGTAGTTTGCGCTGTCGATAAATTGGCTTGCAACTTCATCTGATTCAAAATCTTGTCCACTGTCACACAGCCAACATGCTGTGGCTGGGCTGCATTAGAGAGGACCTCGTAGCATTACTTCTACTCGCATTTCCAAGTGTATTCACCGCATAATCAAGATATGCTATAAAATCATTGTACAAAATATTTGTACGCTGCATGCACGCTATCGGCATTATATATCGTATATCACCCATTATATAACCAATATACTTCACCATAGTCCATTGAAAAATACTTGCTTTTTTCATGCACTCATTCCTCTTAGTCAGAATAGCCAAGTTCTTTTATCTGAACTACTCCTTACCCTGCAAACACATATAATTCATACAAAGATCCACTGTCATATTTGTGATAAACAGGGTGTGCAATTGCAAATGACCCTGCACTAACTGCGTGTGCAAAGAAGCTTTCCTCAAACATCTGTTGGCAGAAATTAAGACCTTTGAGGAGGATTCATGCATTCTCTGTTTGTGACACAGGCTCAACCTGTATTCAAAGTATTGTAACCAACCCCTCAAGTATAGGCATAGCCCCCAGAAGCAGCCAATATGTGAACACAGAGTGCCTGAATGCAGTAACTTGATGGGACGGTCTTGGTTTTAGCTCCTATCTATTCCTGCTGCTGTTATCTTCACAGGGAATTCTCTGTCATGAGATTGAGCCATAGGTTTGATTGATGCACATACTTTATATCAGAAACATCATTTAGAAATCCCAGGACTGTGGCAGGACAGTCACAGCCCTCCCTGACTCACAAGTTAGGAGGCAGGAGCCAGAAATCTGAGAGGGTTTGAGAAAAAAAAACCCTCTTGTATTAAAGTTTCAAATTGATATTTTTGATGGATCACAATCTCATCACTCATAGCCAGAAGGAAGAGCATTAATCAAAAAGAACAAGGAAGTAGGGACATCTCTTTTTTTTTTTTTTTTTCTCCTTTGTCTGCACTACTTGAAATTTTTAGGAAGGAGAAAAGCACATTTGGACAAAAACTGCCATACGTCCTTCTGGTCAAAACGCAGGAAGAAAGATGCAAAGAACCCTAATCAATTTTGGAAACTGAATTCCTGAAGTCCCCTCAGTCCTCTGACACTGGCAGACAATCATTGTTTCACCATGTTTGCTGCAGAAAGACAAACGTGCTCAAAAGATGGGCACACAGAAAGAGAACTTTTTTTTTCAACTTAACTGCTACTCTAGAGTGTAAGTCTTCATCCGCACACTCCATCAAAGCCACCTGTTTGGACCCAAGAAATGTTCCATAATTTCATCTCCCTCCCCAGACATTCAGCTGTCAGTCATCCTATTCAAAGGTGGAGTTTCTCATGTTGAGCATGAACTTCTCAATACATTTGTCTCTAGGACTGACATCTACATCTCAGTTCACCAACAAATACCAAAAGCAAAGATCTCTGCGTTCTCAATGAAATAGCTACTTATTTAGTCTAGTAAGGAATAGTTCTTTAAAGTAATTGACCTAATTTTAAATTTTAAAAGTACATAATTTACAAAAATTTGCAAATATTTGAAAATATTTGCTGTTAGCAGAAGATTTTTGTTTTACTATTTTATTTAATGAAGCAGTCGGGCAATTAACCAAATATGTAAGGAATCTCAACTGCCTCAAAAACTGCAGACAACAAAAGGCTTCAAGGCAAATCTCTCTTATTTCTTATGTGTAATTCTCACTTGCAGGGCCAGATGCAGACACTAGAATCCATATTTTTTGCTGTTTGGTAGCATCTGTTATTAGCAATGTCAGAAAAAATATATTTGAACTTTACATGCAATGTTCTAGGTTTACAGTTAAGTATTTTATGGGCACTTTTAATAGTGAAGCCTTTATAAACTTGCAAGCTGTTAAATAAAAATGAAATAAACAGGAAATGTGTTTTCTTACAGCGTCAGGCAGCTCTCCTTCCTGAAGGAATTGAAATATATTTTCTCGGTTCTCGTGTTGAAAACAGGGAGACCAGCTTTACCCGTGTTATCTCTAGGCCTATATAGCTCAAAGCATCGTTGCATATACAGGGGAAAATCATAGCTTTAGTCAGGCTGTTATGTCCATGCATATACTTCGCCAGACACTAAAGTGGATGCTATCAGCTCGGGAAGCAGTAACCCCAGAGGCTTGATGATGCCAGGAATATATTTGCAACTCTTTAAGGATGCAGGGCTGAAAGTGGGATCCTTGAGAATCAGACAAATTCTCTCCTACCTAAACGACAAGGGAAATGCTGGAGTATTGACACGGGGTGTCTTTGAAAGAGCCGGTAAATGAGCAGCAAGTGTTCACCACGAGCCCAGCAACTGAAGGAAGCTCCTCAACTAGCTTGCACGTCAGTTACCCTTAAAAGTGCTAACTGATGGTTTTCAATATTACATTCAGATGCTTCTCAATGGAGGCAACGCTAACAAACATGTAACTTTCACATGGAAGGCTTCTTGAAATATTCTGGGGAATCTAAATATTTTGCCTGAAAAGCCCTCTGTTGAATGCAGAGCAGTGAGGCACAGGGGACCGAATTTTGTACTGAAAGCTGAATGGAAGAGTGCTTCATCATACAGCCAGGTGCTTTCTGCAGGATTTCTGAGGAAGAAAAGCAAAACTTCTATGGGATTGTGCATATATATTACATTTTCAGCATTTTAGCTTGTATTAGTGGTATCTTTTGGAGAAGAAACAAAAGTTTTCACTTTGCTGCTCGCTGGTTATGAGAAAATATAGAGAGGTCAGAATTTCAGCCATGATTATTTAGGGGGCAAGCGAAACGCACGTCTGCAAGGGCATGTTGATGCTGCGGGCTGCAGGCTTACTGTAACACCAGCTAGAGATAGAGCCACTCACTGAGCTGGTGCGGACATCAAAAACCATCGCGCCAGCACAACAAAGACCTCGCAGGAGCTCATTTACTTTGCCCTCCTTTGGTGCTAATGTGCGCGTTTGATGTTTCTTACATTATTCAAAGGAGCACCATAATAATGAAGAAATAATATCTCAGTAACCTTTTTTTTTTCACCCTAATATTGATGCTTTAAAGAACACAATGATAATATGACATTATAATTAGGGCACCATTAGACCCAATTCTGAAGTTCTTTCTTAGTTTCTACTCAGGAAAATATAGCAGTTTCTGAGGTCTAAGGGCTCATACAACACTTTTTTTTTAACCTCTTTTTAATAGAATGGTCTCAGAAACAACAGCAACAAAAGTTTGCATTGAAAAATAAAAGCCAGAAAACTCTAGGAATAAACATTAAAGCATATGCAGAGGCACATGTGAGTTGTGAGGTACTGTTATTCCAGCATCTTTGCTATTTCTTAGACTAATCTGGAAATTTTGTCTTTAAAAATCAACGGAAACAATAGGAAACAGAGGAAAACTTGGTTGACAATAGTGTATTCTTTAATTCTTGTTCTTTGCACTTATTTTACCAGAGGAACGGGTAGGTGCGACTGAGGGCCAGGCAAACATCTGACTCATAATACGGGTGCCTGGCTGTATAACTGGGACAAACACACTTCATATCTCAGTGTCTTACTTCTTTAAAACAGAAATGATATTTTTTCCGTTCTTCCCAAAAATTATATTAAAGCATCATTCATTAATACGAAAAGGCAATGAGAAAAACAATGNCTTATTTTATCAGAAGAACGGGCAGGTGCGACGGAGGGCCAGGCAAACATCTGACTCGTAATGGGGGTGATGCAGTGCCTGGCTGTATAACTGGGACAAACACACTTCATATCTCAGTGTCTTACTTCTTTAAAACAGAAATGATATTTTTTCCGTTCTTCCGAAAAATTATATTAAAGCATCATTCATTAATGCGAAAAGGCAATGAGAAAAACAATGATAAGTACATTCTCAAAGCTTATAAATAAGTGCAACATATTGCAATTCGTGACAGCTTGGCTAGGAAAGGTAACTACAGAAAGCCAAGAGAAATGAAGGCAGAACTAAAGCCCAGTGGAGACACGATTCATGGGTTCAGGTAGTTTTTTTCCTAGTACCATGCAGATGAAGAAACAAGGCTATTTAAGAACAAGACAAGACGTGAGCTGCCCAATACAAGACTGAGAAACAGAAGTACACAACTTCAGGTAATTCTGATCCTAAAGTATTTGGATTTCAGGTATATAAAATGCTTCAGGCACCAACCTTATGACTTAGGCCCCTCAGGTCCACCCCAATCAAAGTCTGCAGAACTTCTGCAAATCTTCTGGTCACTTTGTACAACTGCTTCTGCAACTACTCAACACTTTTAAAAGTATTTAGATGTTTGTAAATTGCACAGAGATGATCACAGGATTTTCAAATACTTCTAAGAAGATAAAGTGCTAAAATCTATTTGAAACTACCTTTACATTCTAGCAGGTGCTTTACCCATATATTTGCATAGCTGAATGACATTAAGATTCTGCTATTTAGGCACACTGGAAAATTTTAACCAAGTCATTTTTGTGATGATTTATTTTGTGTCTCCCTTATCAGTAACATATGAGCAATTACTGAATTTCATAGGATATGAATCATCTGAAAAGACGGTGGCATCGGTTTTACTTGAGCTTAAATAATTGAAACCTATTACTTGTGACTTACCATTTATTTATGTACCAGTGGTAATGCAAGACTATACGTTATCCAAAATGATACAAATAAAAAGGAAAAGGAAAACCTGCAGCTTTTTATGTTTCTGTTAAACCACGGTGGTTCATCTAATTTCTTTAAAAAGCTATACATTACATTTGCGCCATCAAGTAGAACTTCCACCAACCCACCACCTCTTTATTTGAATGTCACCTTAGTGTTGTGGCACAATGTTAAAATCCTATCAAAGAAAAAAAAAAGAAAAAAAAGAAAAAAACTTCTAAAAGCTATTAGTCTTAATGTATCTGACGCATCACTGTGCCAAGAGTTTTCCATTAATAGATGATCTTAAAGAGACAATATAAAATGTTACATAGATGAGGAAAGCTTGATACATGGTCCAGAAGAAACTGCTGATTCGAGGACTTAATTCCCTCCACGTTGTGAGGACAGTACAAAGATTATTGATGTCAGTAAATCAAACTTTCTGTTAATGATCTGTGTGAGACCAAGGAGAGGGTCAAAGCTATCATTCCTACAAATGTAAGTTTCCTTTTAACTAGATCCATTTCTACAAAACTGGGACATCCATTCCATTACCAGGCTCCTGTAAGATGCATAATGTTGATGTGTTTGGCTACAAAAATGATTTGTGAGGGGGAGGAAAACAAAAACAAAAAACATGAAACTGAAGAGAAAATGTGAATCTAAGAGACTCACTCACAGATTGATTTTACACATTAATTGCCTACTTAATCTGTAGCGTTGTGTATTACCGAGCAGCATGTGTATTACCCCCATCAGGTCCTACGCTGGATGGTGTTAGGGGTCAAACTAAAGAAACCATGAGGTGCCTCAGCTCAGATGTACTAATATAGACCAAGACTGAGGGGAATAAAATAAAAATACTTGCTATTCAAAGGCAAACCTATGAGGTAAATGGACAGATCAGTAAAGTTGGTTACTGCTCATTCACTATTTGGCAGATTAACAGGTAACTGAGTTCACTTTCTTGTGGACAAATCTCAATGATTATGAATCTCAAAGAAAGAGAAAACCACTTCCTATTTTCTCCATATCTCCTAAAATCTGACAGCTGAAAAGTATCCCATTTTCTATCACCATGATACAATCCTTTTTTTTTGTATACAGGCCAATATCGAGGTTATTCACATCATCTCAGAATTGAGAATAAGCTTAGATCAATATATTTTTATGAATGTTCCCAAACAAACTGTTACTAATTTATCTATGTATTTGACTTTGTGAAGTGAATTCACATCTTCCCAGAATCTACCAAGGATATTTGCCAAGGGCTGTACATATATCAAGAACTGTATACCTCCACAAGAAGCATGCAGAGGAATCAAGAGCTCTCAGAAGCATTATTTAGATTTCAAGCAAATTAGAAAAATCATTTTAAGACACAAGTCTAGCCAGAGACTCAGTCCGCCAGCTACTGTTGTACAAGTTAAGAACAGAAAAGAAAAATTTATGTTTATGTTTTGTTTGCATTTACGTTTGGAATTGATTTTCATGCAGCATATGGGATTTTCTGCTGTGCAAAACCATAATGACACAAATCAACAACACATATGTCATGAATCAAGAGAGAGAAACAGTGATCCCCCAAATGGCCTTGAAATTACCAGAATGTATAGAAGTCTATTTCCAGTCCTGGAGTTTGCCCTATACCAGGAAATCCAATTCAGCCAAAAATTGCCCAATAATATTCATGTTCTATTTGGGACATACCCAAAACAAATTGATATCTATCTATCTGTCTTCTTTTTTTTTTTTAACTTTTTCTGTCTATATGTAACAAGTACAGAATATAAGAAAACAGAGACCAAACAACTTACATATGCCTATCTCAATCATGTAAGAGGGATCATTCCTTCTCATACTTGTCCAGTGTGGCTTTCAAACTCAAACAACAGAATCTTTTAGCAGACGAAATCTTAGTGTTCAGAGATCTATAGCTTTTTCAGAGACTTGCCATATTATACTAAGGAGATATTTTATCTTAAGGTGAAATATTAAGCACAGTACTTTTCAACTCCAAAAATTACAACTGTTATTTCTACAGGTATCTGCCTATCCCTAGCATATGAAAAATATTTTTGACACAGTAACAGACTAATAGGAAGCCCTGTGAATCTTCAATAGCTCGTGACACATACTGGTTGCCATGGACAAGCATGTGACATTATGTACCTTAAAACTTACGGAAAAAGTCACTTGGAGTTCTGATTTGAAAGTATTTTGTCAGATCTAGTCTATAGCTTCCCACTTCTTTAGAACTTGGATCATTTAAGCTATTCATCAGATAATTTCACTGGGGAATTTTAACGTCATTCCTCAGGGCCTCCTGGATCTGTCTTTTATGATGCTTTCCCAGAAACTAGATTGATCAATCAGGGGCAAATTTTTCAGTCAGTGGTTTTCAACTAGCCCTTAATTTATGTAATTTTATCTTCACTGTAAAGACTGGTAACACGGATAGTTTTTATAAACTATCTGAGCACGTTCAATTAGACACAAGTAAGCAAATCCTCGATGTGTTTAATAACATGTAATAATTACTGAGCTACACAATTAAGGGGAAGGCTGAAAATATAAGCAGTGGCACATCGAAGCTGCAATGCAGAGCTAGCAAGTGCCATTTGAACACTCAGTCTTTACGGTCCCTTGTCTGATGCGGTGACCTTTCCTAGAGAGGTGAAGGATTGGGATTCATTCATGTTTTGTAACTCTTTTGATAACAACAAGATACTACTGAGATGATTAACATGTTTTATTCTGAAATAGTGCTGTCTTCCTATTAGATCAGGAACTTTGTATTTCCCTCAATTACTTCCCAACAATAAAACCCCAGGGTCTGTTATTAGAAGGGCTGAACACTTCTAACTCCCACTGACTTAAGCTAAAATTCTGCATTTTCAACACTTCTAAAAATCAGGCCTGCAGCACAGTGCTTCTTTCTCCTTAAGAAATGTGCTTGAGGATTTCTCACATACAGAATCTCTGATTTTACACTGTCAGCCTAAAGACTCACATAAGAAATCTGTTTATAAAAATATCCACTATCATTTGAATCTCTCTCTCTCCCCGAGGGGAGTTCTGAGTTTCATGTCAAAGGTGTAGACAATTACAGTAGGTCGAGAGATAAAAACACTAAACAGAAAAAAAATAAGAATCCTAAGCAGCTAATAGCACTAATGCAATTAAAACAAATTCCTGTTCAGCTACAATAATAGAAGCAATTGCACTCAGCTTCTGGGGTTTGAAAATGCTCATCAGAACATTTTCCCTTTTGTCCTTTGAAGCATACTCCCTCACTTAACCTATTAATTTTCTGCCTATTTCCAGAAAGCAGTTAAATATCAGCTGTAACTTTCAATTGCCTCATTTCGATGCATGGCTGTATTTATAGGACGTCTGAAGAGGTATCTAGCTTCAGGTGTCAAGACAGGGATGGAGGAGGGAAAAGGCAAGAAAAGACAGAGATGTTCTATAGAAATTGAACCCTCCTATCAGCGGGTTTAGTAACAATTAAACTAAACAATGTAAAGAAAAATATCTCTAGGGAAATACTTCTCTCCTGAAAAGCTATTTGGACATAAAGGACTGCTCCTTTCTTCAGCTGCTCTTTCCTTCTGCAGACTCAGGCTGCCTATTAAACTAATAGCTCTATAAAATAAAGTGATCGTGTTGGAACAGGTTGTGTGTGCTCCACGCCAGGCCGCTCACTGCAGTTTTTGCAATACAGAACATTTGTGGGTGCTCCCTTCTTTCATATTTCCCCAGTGTGAGATATCTTTCAGGAAATAAGCTGTCCAACTCTGACATTAGAAAAGAGATAATTCACAGAGAAATTATTAGATTGGTATGATTACCACAAAACAAAAGTTTTGAAAGGAAAGCCAGTGCAAATTGTAAGGAAAAATTACTTGAAGTAATATAGTAGTTTTTTAAATTTAATAAACTCTTATTTCTTTGAAGAGCAGAACCACTGGATGCATTCCTTTTTTGACACATCCATATTATCCAGAATCCTCTCCTGCCTTTATTTTTGGCAGCAATTCTGAGCCAATGAGGTATTTGTTGCTTAAGAGGCTTACCCGTAGCCGCAGCGCCGATCACTCGCTATCGTGCTGTATCACATGGTGCTGGCCATGCCTCGCTCTTGGCAAGCAGAGGATGTTGTCATTCAGCTAGCTCCTAATAAGCAGTAAACCTTATAAACCTTTTTATTCCCTATTTGACAATTTACATGAAATTATCATGCAGTAGTTCTGTAATGCTGCTTCCAACCTATTTTAATGCAAATTAGGCCTATTACCTAATACCTAGATATGTTCAACTTTAATAGCATTATTTGGGTTAGAGATTTGGTTTTCATGTTTATTATCTGTCCTTCATTGCTAGGCTTGCATATATTTTTGTTTGTCCTCTTTCTTTTTTGTTTCTGGACTTAGAGGGAAAATATAATTTAATGGATATTGTTATTAAGACCGTCTTGGAGGTAAGCTATTAAAAAGCATTCTACTCACATAGCTCTCATAGTGGAAAGTGACACCTTTTTTTCTTTAGTGCTCCAGAAAGTTCCACTTCTACTTACTAAAACATAGAGTGATATGGTGAGTGGGGAGCTCTGTTTGCTCTGTACTCTTCCCTCAGTATGGCCGGTTGTGTCCATGCGCAGCTGCATTTCCTTGCTCTCCTTCAGAAGCAGAGTCCTGGCCACACCAAAATTCTCAGGGACTTTTGGGGAAATGATAAACATGGTTTCCAGCTGAATAACAAAGTGCCGGAAACACTTCTGCCTAACAAAACTAACATATAGATCCTCAGCCACTTAACATCACCTCTTCAACAACTAACCTTTTTGATAGAGCATCTTGAAACNAGTTCCACTGCTACTTACTAAAACATAGAGTGTATAAAAATATGACGAGTGAGGAGCCCTGTTTGCTCTGTACTCTTCCCTCGGTATGGCCGGTTGTGTCCATGCGCAGCTGCATTTCCTTGCTCTCCTTCAGAAGCAGAGTCCTGGCCACACCAAAATTCTCAGGGACTTTTGGGGAAATGATAAACATGGTTTCCAGCTGAATGACAAAGTCCCGGAAACACTTCTGCCTAGCAAAACTAACATATAGATCCTCAGCCACTTAACATCACCTCTTCAACAACTAACCTTTTTGATAGAGCATCTTGAAACTGGCTAGTTACTCCAGTTAATGCCTAAATTGCCCTTGTTAGGAATGAGGATTTCTCGCATGACAGGCAAACAGAAACATGGGAACTGGGCTTACGGGCTCAGACACAGAGCCATCACTACAGTTCCCCTCCACAGCGGTCAATGAGGAGCAATCCCTGCTCTCACCACGGTGCTTTCTGGAGGGGTGAACTGCCCACCGCCAAGGCAGTAGAGGAGTCTAAACAATCATGCAGCTACTGGTTCCTCATTAAAAACTATTTTTTTAGAGACATAAACTTTGCTTTTCCTAGCAGTTACTCTGAGATAATGTCACCTAGGGAAAGACATTATGCCCAGAGACTATTCATAGGTAAAGCCATGCATCTGCTCAGCCTAATAGTTTTATGTGAGTTTTATAGTGCAATGCGAGTCTGAAATTCCGTGTGCAGTTCTGGTGCTACCGCAAGAATCCTGGTTAACTCCTTATGAGACCAAATGGTGAGCAATCCCGCTGCAATCCCTTCTGGAACATATCTGTAAAGGACATCTCATTTAATTAAGCCAACTTGGCAGAGGCATGGATATTGTTGAGCATTTATTAAAGTGCTCCTACATTGCTATAGCTGTGCAAAATCTAATTAAAATAGGAGCCAATGTATATAGCCTTATAAATAAAACGAAGGCTTGCGGTAGAGACCCACTGTCTTTGCACACAATCAGTGCGATCATCTATACAGCAGATGGCCACTCAGCCAGTTGGCAAAGGGTTACAGAACATTTACATTTATAAAAGGGCCTGAGAGTTTGTTAAAACCCTTTCAAATAACTGATTTTCCATGATGTACTTGCCCAGCAGAATAACATTAAAGGCAGTTTATTGGCTAATTGCAAAGATCAAAATGAAAATCAAAATGGCTAATTAAGGGGCTGTTGTAATAACACCTTTTTATCTGTTTCCACTAATATTCCTTGGTTTTTACTATCCTGAAGAAAATAATGACACTTCAGCGAACATAAAGCTTAACTGCACTGCTGCTCTGGATAATCTTCCAGACATTTAACAGCTTTTTAGCCATATGGACAATGCATATACAGTTAGGAAACAGCTTTCATCCAGATACATATGAATTTACAGGGAAATAAAAAGGAAATACATATCTTGCGAAGTTAAAAGCAAGCATCTGGCAATCCCAGAAAATACATAATTTAGAACTCAGGTATACTGGAAGTTCTCTTCAAATAATAGCACTAAAAATAATTCAGAGCACAGATTAATGCATTTATTACATGTATCTATAAACAGACACAGAAAGGTTGGGGAGAGCTCTATAATTAACTGGTGTTAGTACATCAGGTAAGAGGGAGTCAATCTTAGCACATCCTTTAAAATCACAATGTATCCTTCCAAAACTTACCACACTGACTCATTATAAAATAAATTCGTACAGAATGAATCAGAAATCTGATAATTCTTTTAGGAATTGAAGTAAATTAAAAAATAATTCATTTAAGATACTTAACACTCCATGTGATACTAATCCTAGTAAAAAAAAAAAGTGATGTGGACATCAGGTTTTTATATAGTTAAAACAGTGAAATGTTATATATAGGTTACTCAGAAATTTTTCAGAGTTCGGGTTATTTCTACCCAAACCCATTCTTTTCTATTCATTGTAACAGGCAGCTCTTCAATCATCGTGCTCTAAAGGATGAACAGTTGACTCCGAGTCATGCCGTAACCAGCAGGCTCATCTAAAACAGTTGCCATCATTTATTCACCTCCAGTGGGACTGAAACCTAAGCTAAGCTCTAGTGGTACCCGTTATGGGAAAGCTTGGACAGCCGTCTCCACCTCCTAACAGCACAGGATACCGCTGCGTTCCCAACAAACACGGAACTTAGGATTCAATATATATGGTGCTTTAAGCTCACCAACCCAGGTACGTTCAAGCCCAGATATGCCTCAAAGGGAAAAATAAATATATAATAATAATAATAAAGAACTGTAAGCAATGTAAGCTCTCCTAGTTATACAATGAAGAGTCGACAGACACGTAAGAGCAATTGCTTGGCCTGAAACCACAACATATATTTCGAATTGCTTTGCAGAGACATTTTGTGGCACAGGCAGCACGTAAGATTTTGGTTTCTTTGTGGGGAGGTCCTGGAGTTGGGTACAGCAACGTACCACAAGGGAGGCAGGGGCTGGGTTATCTATCACACCTGCGCTCCGCTGAGCAGCACAGATACAGGCTTGACAACACAGGGCGCTCGTGATGGATCGCTCTGAAAGCAGCTCTTCCTTGTGCAAAGAACCATTTCTGAGACGGTAACTGCGAAAAATGACCACTCATTCCAACCCTGTGATTTCTCAATAGCTGCCCACTGAACCTTATTACCTCGAGAGGCAGGGAAGAGGGGGAGAGCAGAGCGCACGTGCGCTCACAGAAATGAGCAAAGCAGTGAGGGACGGGTGTTCACCAAGGATATTCTGGGTGCAAAGGAGAGAAGCCCAGTGTGCAGTGCTGGAGACGGCTAATACATGCATATGTGCAGGTGCACGCATTTTACAGAAAGCTACAAGGGGCCAGAAACAGGTTCATTCTTCAATCAAAAAACTAGGCTGGCAAAACACAGTATCTCTCAGTCTATTTAAAATGGCTGGGTTGCACTGGCAGCTCTGGGCAGGGATAGCCAAGTTAGAATATATTCTTGAACCAAAAAAAAGGGACGTTTTTACTCTAGAAAGAGCTGAATAAATCCCCCTCCCTATCCCCACAAAACTGGACTAACATGCAAGGTGTCTAAGATTGAGTAAAATATTTGGAACTATATGAATTACGGCCTAAGAATTCATGATTAAGGGCAAGCTTGGTAGCACTCCCATTAACTAGTTTAGAAATCTGCTGTAAAGGTTCAGAAATGACTTTTAAAGTAATAAATTCTGCAATCTTCCCATCCCTAAAACCTTTTTTTTTGAGGGAACATTTACATTTTACTTTTTAAACTAACCTGTATGCTTCCTCTCTCTCTCTCTCTCTCTCTCACTCTCTCTCT